>CAJVPL010000283.1:0-31952 GCA_910591945.1 Ambispora gerdemannii
TAAATACTAATTTGTAAGTTATACCATAATATTTTTTATATATTTTATTTGTTAAATTATATAACACAAATTATTTTCTTGTAAAAAATTCTGATATTAAATACTATTTATAATTTTGCAATAATAAAATAAAATAATGCAAATCAAATAAAGTAATTTAGCACTTGTGACCTCATAGTACAAATGGAAAATTTCCGAAATAAATGCTAATGGAATTAACGTAAGATCACTTCGTACTTGGATGGTTCATTAATACTTGGATCTACTCTTCTTTGTTTATTGTTCCGTAAGGTCCTCGCTAAAGATCCTGAATGGATCCGAGTCATCAAACACAAAGCATTTGGAGCACATTATCAATGTTTCTTTTCTCTAGAATGATATCGCTATAGAAGGATTTGATAATTACTTTGATTTTATGCTTAGTAAAAGCGTCACGATGTCACGCGATCATGTGGCACAGAAACATTCAGCTCTGATTAAGATCTCAGGTCTCCCAGTAATGGGAAAACTGCCTTGTCCGCGAGGTAGCGAGTAAAGGCATTTTCAACCCTCCGTTTATCAACTGTTATAGAGGTCAATTAACACGACAAGGAGAGTGTATATATAACTCGATTTCCTTGCAATTCCAACCATTTTTCAAGCGACAACACCTGAAAAGATATTTACAAACGTGCAAATTGATGCCATGCCGGATAAACACTGCTAACGTTGTCAATAAGCTGCTTGATGAATTGCTGGGCTCTTCCGAAATGGGGATTATTATAATATTTGATCATTGACGAGACAAACATGTTCGGACGAATGCGAGACAATACAACCACTTCCACGCAGCGTTTACCTCTTCCATTCATTCTTTTAAACTGGATCAAGCATGGTAAGTTTATTTGGTGGTCGTACCTGGCAGGTATACCTTTCTTTAATCTTATCATTTGTTGCATCCCACATGTAAGGATCCTACACTAATACGTATTTCGGATCAAGCAAAGAAGTAATGGTTCGGGCAATAAAATGTCAGTGTGGTATGGTTTTTTTTACTATACTCTATATTCTGGACCAATACCAATCCCTTTTCCGAAGTATGAATGACATACTTGTATGCTGGTCCGTACCATAATTCTTTGCTTGATCCGACGTATCCCCACATGTAATCCCTGGTGATTCGAGTAGGGAGGAAAACATCGACTCGCCGGCAGATAAAGTAATTCTGAATGCGGCAAATAAAACCTGAAGTTTAGTTAGAACGCTTCACAACTTTTCACAGTTGTCTCTTACATGGAATTATAGATTGAACATTTTATGCTTACGAATTTGCAATCCTCGGGCCATGTGACACGTCCTTTATCAAATTTCTTGTGGTGATCTTTGAAACCTAAAATAAAAATGAAACTATTTTGTTCAAAAATTCATTCGTTCTGTTTCCACAATGTCTTCACGAAAATTTGAGAAAGCAGAAAGACTCTATCCTTCCTTAGCTCCAATATTACATAGTAATAAAAAGGAAAATACGTACACTGGTACTCCTTCATTACTTGTCGCGTACCAACCACCGACAAACTCGCGAAAGAAAATAGGTGTAAAGCGTTCCATTAAGAAAGAACCACGTTTTATCCCTTTCTGGAGAAAGGAAAGTTTGTGGCTGTTCTTATACCTGCTGCTGTTTGTCTTGTACTTACTGCTTTATTGGAGACCAAATATTAAGTTTGGTTTCTGTGATAGCGGAGAATATAAAAGCGAAGGTAAAATTCGCATGTAAGTAAATTGCCTCCAGTTTCTAAAAATCTAATTTTTCTTTTATTAATAGATTTCTCATATTATCTTGGTGTTTCTTGTACGAATTGTCCTCCTCATGCAACTTGCAGTGATGGAAAATTGATTAAATGTGATTATGGTTATAAGATCGATATGTCACATCCTCTTCTTCAAAGTTTATATCCTACTTCACAAAGATGTGTACATGATAAACAACAACCTCAACGTGTTCGGGAGATAATTGATAGTATAGATAATACTCTTTCGTCGGAAGCTGGAAAATTAGAGTGTAAAGGAGTGACTGGCGAGAATAAGTTTAACTTAAATGTTTTAAAACTTTTATTGGAAAAAAGATTGAGATTTCAAGAAATCGATTGGCAACCAGCAATAGAAGAATTAAGTAAAACTCGCAATGGAGTTGATTTTTTCGAAGAGGGGTATTATATTCAGAGTTTATTTATTTCTTTGAATAGTTCATTTATAATTTTATTAATTCCCTGAATTTTACTATTTGAACAAATTTCAAATAGCAATCAAATATATCTCAAGTCGAAACATCCCAAACCTCCATTTTACTGCATATTATACAATTCAGCAGTGGTTTTTCTTCGGCAATTCTTTTTACTCCCATTAGTTATTTTGGCGGGATGTGTTATGATAATAATGGTTTTTTATTATTTGGCAAAATGGGCGCGAACATATTACACAAAAAAACGAAGAGAGAAAAACGAAGATCAAGAGTACGTAATACAAATGGCGAGATATTTATACGGATGTTTAAACCAGAATTCAAAAGAAGAAGTAAGTTTTTTAATTAAACTGAGTATTTTTTTTATTATTAATTTAGATTTTTATCTATCTGACAAAAATATTGTTTATAAGCGGCCATTAATTCTCTTTGAAGCAAATCAAAATTGCTTTGATCATTATGGACTACCAAATAATCGATTTAATCAAATATGGCCAAAGGCAGTGCAAGAATTCAAAACTTTTCCTAATGTACAAGAAAGATATGTTGGCGAAGATTTAGGTTTTGTATTACTTGCTGAGTGATAATATATATTCTAATTTGACGATGTTGTTGCTCTTGAAATATTGACTTTGTCGTGGAATCCCAAATTCTTAAACTCATCTCTCGCCATTAGTCCCCTGTTATATTTAATTAATATTATTAGTTCAAAAATGAATATTTCTAGATATATCTATATTAGTCTCACTTTTTCATTCGACATTCCAAATATGCTTTTGATAAATGTCTACAAGCTCCATTATCTGATTTGTTTTGTTTAAGGCATTCGAGATATTCTTTCACGAGTTTTTTGCATTCGCCTTTATATATAAAAATTTTAATATTGTATAATTATAACAAATTAAACCAATTGATTATGAATTACCTTCATGGTCTAACGGAAAACTACCTCGTTCTGGTGGTGTTGCGCTAAAAGTGGTAATATTTGGGGGTCTTCCAAAGGACATTATTTTAAGAAATAAAAAACATTAAATTTCTGTGTAATTTATTTTCTTAATTACATTCAATAAAAAGTGAATTGAACAATATTGCTCGATGTAGACGAGATAAACGATATCAAGATCATAATCACATCTTCATATAATCATATTATTATTTAAAAGTATAGTAAAAAAATTTATAGCTTTATTTTTTAAATTATTTAAATAAGCAAATATTAACAGAATGATTTTTGGTAATAATAATGCAAAGAATGTTCAAAATAACTTAAAATTAAATAAAAATTGATATACTTAAAATTTTCTTTATGATTTAAAAAATCAAAAATTTATATAATAATTCTGAAAATTCTTTTGAAATAAATTATTAAATATTAATTATAAAATTTTTTATATATCTAATATTTTTTATAAATTTTTGCATATTAAATTTATAATATCTAGTATATTTAATTAAAAAATTTTTATTAATTATATATATATATATCTATAATAAATTATTGAAAATCAAAAAAAAAATAATAAAAATAAAATTTTTTTTATAATAAATATTTTATTTTTATTAATAAATATTTTTGCTTTTATATCAAAATAAAGCTAAGAATCTGTATTTTAACATATATTTTTTAATTTAATTTCAAGAATATTTCTGATTATAAAGTTGATTATATAAGCTTTTTTATTAAATTTGAATTTTAATTATATAATTAATTTTATAAATTTTATTTAATGATGTTATAATATTATAACATTATTTTATAATGAACTTTAATCAAATATTTTACTGGATCATTCATACTTAATATTATTTGATTATAAATATTTTATATCTTATTGAAAAAATCTAATCATATGAAACAAGTAAATGAACAAGTGAGCGAATAAACAAATAAGTAAACAAGCAAATATTGAACTAATAAAATTTAAGTAATCTAGCAAACATGAATTTGTATAGCTAATGAATTATATTTTGGATTTGTATAAAAGCAATATGTATCATAGTTATTAGAACAAGTTTTTTGATAATAATTATCATCTCAAAACTAGTAATTATATAATTTTGATTATTCATATGAGCAAAGTTTGCATTTTATATAGAGTAAGTAATCAAGTGCAAACTCCTTTCTATATTCCTTTGACAAAGTATTTTTGTTTCTTGTATAATCACTTTAGCACTGTTGCCATAAGTATTATACAGATTTTGAATTAATATTATAGTAGCTTAAGCAAGATTACCAGGAGTATTATAAAAGTTATCATTTTAATACTAAGTTATCTAAACACATTTGTAATGAAATTTATTGAACATTATATTAAATAAAGGAATTATTATTATAATTTATAAATTTATCTTTGAGATTGTATTGCTAATAATATATTGCTTATAAACTTACCTTTGATTTTGTATTACTAATAATATATTGTTTAATATATTTATCTTTGATTTGTATTGTAGATAATATGAATATTATATCTTATATTCTGACTTCAAAGATTTAAAGATATTTTTAATACGTATATTATATTTGATATTGAGATTTTGAGAACTCTTTTTAGCAGTCCAGTTATTGTATTAAAAGAACACAACTGTTATCAACCTTTAAGTGATTCTATAAGTACTTGTCGTACTTTAATTCATATTCAGTCTAAAGTCATAAAGTATTATTAAGACTTTGAATTAATATTAAGATATTGGAAGTTTCCCTTTGAATATTCCTTAAATTTTATAAATACCTTTGAGTATTTCGAAAGTTCCATCAAAACGGTAACAATATTTAAATTTAAAATAATCTATATTTTATTTGATAACATAGAAAACTCTATCTTTAAAAATAGATAATGTATATTTATTTTATGATTAACTAGAATAAGATCAAAAATATTTAAAAATAATTGTGTTCTTTTAAATTTGATTAATAAATAAGTAAAATATTAATTATATCTTTATTAATTCAATTATATAATTATAACTTTGCAATTAAAATAAGAGATTAATTATAAGAATTATAATTTTGCAATTAAGATAAAAATTATAAAACAAAATATAATAATTTTACAATTAAGATAAAAAATTATATAAATACTAGTTATTTTAAAAGAATTATTTTTAAAAAATAAAAACAAATAACAAATTCAACTTGTTATTTTTCTAAGCTAAGACACATATAATATTTATAAGTAATTGATAAATAAGAAGTAATTTAGAATAATAATCATTTGAAATAATTATTTGAAGTGATTGTTTGAAGTGATCATTCATTGCAAATGATCATTTGAAATGATTACATACAATGATTATTTATGATGATCATCTACATAAAATATTCAATCACAATAGTATAAACAGCGATATGAAAAATAATGAAAAACAAATAATCTATTTTGATATACTAATAAAACAAATATTTTATTTTGGTGCACTAATAAAAAATATCAGAAAGACAGTTTTATATATAAACTTGATCTCAACTCTAGCCCTGATCCTAATTCTAAGCTTAAAATCAATTTTCAATGTTATAGTCGCATGTTACGTGATGGACCAGACTTTAGACATTCATGAATTCGAATTCAGGAGCCCGGAAATTTTCGATATGGTTCCTAACACGTGTATAGCACATGTTCATGTATAGAAATGGCTAATTCTAAAATCTGATTGAAAAGATTTAATTTATTGTTACAGGTTATTTCTAAGCTTAGAAACAATCATAACAGAATATTTGATATGTGATAGTAAAAGATATAACAAATTTGACATAATAGGAAACTAACAAATTAACATTCCTCATCAGAATCATCCATCCACCATGCATCATCAAAAACCCTCAACATTTCAATACTATATTTCGGCACGTATTGATCATCAAAAATTGTCACAGCACCAGCCTTATTTATCCGATTGTTATTTAATCTTTGTTTTTTACTTATCGGATTTTGATTTTGTTCTCGTTCTTTGCGTTGTCGTTCGATAGCTTGGTTCTTTTCATAGAAAATTCGGGCAGAACGATGTGCTGAACGAATTTCCTCGCATCTTTGCACTGATGTATTCGTGTAGTTCGATAGGCGTTGAAGAGATGAATGGAGATCGTTGGTGAGTATTAAAGTCAAGAAATGCGCGTCAACGAGTAGTGTTACGAATTCAATTATCTATATAATTAAGAAAAAAAATGTTTTTATTAAAAGTTAATGAAACGGTTTTGCATCTCGAAATTAAAATTAACTTACCGTAGAAAAACTAGGAACGGAATTTTGTAGTTGTATAGTTCTAGAGCTATCGCCTTTACTACCATTTATGTATTCGTCTAACCATGTACATGAAATCTCGAATAAAATAAGTAATTCATCGACTTTCAATTGCTTCATATGTAATTGCATCAAATTATTTTGACGTTTAGCTAACATTAATTTTGGAAGAAAATATTGTAACATCGGTGATGAACGAGGCGAATTTGAAGAGGCACCGTCATTAATTCCAGTGAATTTCTTAAATCCCTCGTCAACTTTTGATGTTTTCGATAACGTTATCAGATGTTGAAGCAAAAAAACTTGATCTTTTTCTGGAATATCACGACCAAATTGCAAGAGTAAAGCTATAGACTCCTAAAGAGGAACAAACATTTAATGCAAAACTTTAAAAGCGCGTATACCAAAAAAAGAACACAGCTATTAAAAAAGGGATATATATATATATATATTAGACTGACTAACCCAATCACACCTTTCGATCAAAGCTTTCATAAGACCATTTTCTATCCTTGAGTTCGGTAGAAGGTCATTTTTTATCAGATACTGAACAACTTTTATTGGGTAGAACTGGAGATTTGGTTCCCCTTTAGGGAGTCGCCCAAAGCAGCGATTTAATATTTTCTCAATGAAATATAGGGAAACTTCGATTTTTGGCCCATTCTAGATTAGTCAAAAGTTGATTGATCAATATAATACAGCCAAGTTAATGATAAACAATGATAAATATGTGAAGTAGTCATACCTCTCCAAACATTTTTATCAATTTTTTGTATTTTATTTTTTGTCTTTTGGTATTATTTAGTAATTCTGTGCTATGTTCCCGTGTACTATCTGACTCGCTATAAGACTTTGGATTATCATCATCGGAATGACTATTTGATCTTAGTTCAGTGTCCATGTAATCTGATTCATCATCCTCATCTTTCTCATTACTGTCATCGTCTTCTTCCTCGCTCTCTTCATCTTCATTATTATTATCATCTTCTTCTTCCTCGCTCCCTTCATCTTCATCACTGTAATTTGTAACCTCATCCTGCGCGGATTTTTTAATGCAATTAATGCCATTAAGGCCGTTCACTTTCTTTAAAGATGCATTAACATAAAAACTCTCTTTGAGATGTTTATCTCTGTCAATTTCTTCCTCTTCATCTTGACCAATTTTTTTCTCTTCATCTTGGTCGATTTCCTCCTCCTCGTCTTGATCAATTTCCTCGATTTCTTCCTCTTCATCTTGATCGACTTCCTCGGTTTCTTCCTCTTCATCGTGATTGATTTCCTCGATTTCTTCCTCTTCATCGTGATCGATTTCCTCGATTTCTTCCTCTTCATCTTGATCGATTTCCTCGCACAGACGCTTATTCTTCGATATTAAATCAAATTCATCAACTCCAGACATCTCCATCCAAATTCGACAAGCTTCTTGTTCCTTCTCATTTACATATGTCATAAAAATGCGAGAAAAATGTTCTACTGTAGATGTGATGTCCGAATCGATCAAAAGATTTAACATATCTTTTTCATGCATTGTCCCTTTTCGAACACACGCCACAATATTATGATAGATTTTTTCCGAAGCGCTTTGTTCCAGTATTCTGTCTTTCTAGATTTAGAATTTCATGTAAATCAATGATTCCATCAATTCTCAGAATATAAGTGAAATGGGGGAAAAGTTTGTTCCCTATAAATCTAAAGCGTAATACATACATACCTTAACGGTCGGAAATGCAATCGCTTCCCCTTCCTCACCAGAATGTGCACTTCCTAGATCCATATCGTTTCTAGCAGAAGTTTCATTTATTTTGGCTTGAGCTGCATTCGTTCGATTAATTTTTATTTTATGAGAATTAAGCCGATTCAGAAGTGACATTATCAATATTGGATCAAGAGTAGAGTATCGAGATTGACGTAGCTGTCCGTTTAATTCGTTTTAATAATGAGAGTTTCTAAGACGCTGTGAATTGCGTGAATTGTGTGCGAACTTGATATCGATATCGAAGAAAAAACGAAGTTTTTGTTCATTATTTTTTTTGTTGGTTATGTAGATTGTGTTACCTTCCTGTTTATACCTTACCTATAATTATCAGCCAATAAGAAGATTCAGTCAAATAATTTTCATTTTTGATCAACGAAATTAGATGAATTCCTGTTATCCGCCATAGTGGGATACCTTATCAAAATATCAAACTCGCTACGTCATAGAGATAGTCGCACACAATGATGAATTAGAATATCGTTCAACAAATTCGCCATTTCTCTCGTTTTCTGCTTTCTCCACCATTATACAAAACGTATTAATAAAAATCCCAATTTCAAAATGACCCACCCATTCGGAAAGTGGACTCCGCTAAGTTCACCCGCTTACTTTGAAGACTTTGAAAGTAATACGAATAGCAACAGTAATAACAATCATAATAGTAGTAGTAGTAAGAATAATAATAACGACACCAACAGTAATCTCTTTAATACCACGACAACAATACCAACGCGTAGAGCTTCAGATGTACAACAGGTGCCACGCCCTTTTTCAACGCCTCAAGCGCCAACGTCACCAATATCAGGAAAAAATAATTCTAAAGCTATATTTTTTTTATTTAAAAAGAAGGACACATTACATAATAATAGTGATAATAATGGACAAAGTTTCATTTCTGGACCATCGACTCCAGATTCTTCAGTATCACCGTCGCTACCTTCTTCTCCAGTACAACTACTACCACCGCAGCTACCGCAACTACCTACTCCAAGGACACTTGAAGAGGAATTTACAACCTCAATAACTACAAAAGTGGAAGAAGCAGATAATCAACATTTCAAAGAGAAACGTAGTCCTGTTTCGAAAACTAAACTCGGAAGCATTAGTGTTCCAAATCTTTTATCTTTGAATGAATTAGATTTGAGTGCAGAATATGAAATGTTAATGAAGCAAAAATTACAACAACACAAATATAGTGGTCCAGGTGATGACCACAACCACAATAATCACAATAGTAAAAGTAATAATAATAAAATTAATAACAATCACAAAAAAAATAACAGCAACAGCAACCTTTCGTATGCAAATACTTTTCCTAAACAAGGTCAAAGAAAAACTAGTGTAATGTTTGAAGAACAGGAAAAAGGTTTTAAGGTGAGCTGAACAGAAATTATACACGCATGTCTCTATATTTTTACTATCGTAATAGTAGTTGTTTTTCGTCCTCGCCCCTCTTATTTATTTCTTGTCATCGTTCGAGACGTATTGTCGATTAAATCTCTTGGAAGACAGCATACATGCATGCATACAAATAATATACAAGCATACCATTTTCGTTCAAGCATGCAGTATTTACTTTTTTTGTTACAAATATTTAATTCCGGTTGTGCTTCAACGGATTACCCTTTATGAAAAACATTTCACTTTTATCACTCTCGTTTACTTCTTTTTCCTACCACCGCCACTTGCATTCCTAAACTAGTTGCGCTATGTTAATAACTGTATTTTAATATACCAAAATAGACTACAATGAAAAAAACGATGAGAAAAACGTCGACATTTTTCAGAAAACTTGGTGGAAATAAGGTAAGAGAACAAAGAGATAAAAAAGGTAAAAGTAATGTTCGTCGATATTTTCACGAATAAATATTTTAAAAAACGAATGAATTTCTCTTGACTTTTCCAGCCACATTCCGATCAAAATGGTCGACACTCTATTCCAAATTTCCACGACACAGAATCGAATGAAAAGAGCGACATACCCAGATTAACGCTTAATAATAGTAGCGGGATTAGTGGTCATGATTACTACGATGAGGATAGAATGAGATCATATTCTGATAATGAAGATTTGGATTATGAGACAAGTGGAGATGATGGAGAAATTGATGAAAATGATATACTACAGGAAACATTTAAAGACTTTGCCATATTTAAGACATTTGAGTTTGATGCTGCTCGTCGACGTAATGCATTTTATCGTAATTCATTATTGGGCGCAAACAAGAGTGTACCCGAAAATCTTGGGCGAGATTATGCCTTTTTCGACAATAATTTAAATACGGACAATGACTCAAAATTGTTAACGAATTTTCTGGAACCAGATGATAATCGAGCAATTAGAGGAAAAACTTTTAGCTTACCTCCTATGGTGAATATTAGTAGTGATATAATAATGAAAATAGACAAATTGAATGATAATCCCAATACGAGTGGTCTTAGTAGTCTCGGAACGAAATCAATAAAACCACTCCCGCCAATAAAAGTGCAGGAAAATTCTTCAAGTAAGCATCAAATTTAAATGTAAAATCGATTTTATGACTCAGAGATTCATCATCTTACGATCTTCCTAAAGAAAAGAAGATGATGAAAAATCATTAATTCTTAATAATCGAATAATGGTTATTAGTGACAATAATAATGGTGATAAAAATAATCCACTGCTTTCTCTTTTTTCTCCTCTTTAAATTCATTTATAACAGCCGAAACAACCAAAGAAGTATATACAGGAGGAGGGGGACAACCAACATCCTCGTTAAGAAATTCTTCTGTTAATAAAGAGAAAATAAAATCACCAACGACGATAACCTTCGCTGGTAATAATAATAAATAGCAACATATAATATGAATGAAAACGATAATATTAATACTACCACTACTACTAATAATATTACAGAGGAAAGAGAATCGATATTCGTTAAGAGTGGATTTCAGAGACAAGATGCTAACGACACAGGTACGGAATTAGTAGTAGGTCCCAGTCCTACAATACCTAAGAGACCAAATAAAAAATTGCCAGATTTACCAAAAACCAAGCAAATCGTTAATCAGCCATCGGCGTATTGTTCACCACATACGCGACAAGCCTCCAGCATCGCTAGCTCTTCTTATGAAACAGCTAGCGGATCTACAGGAACATTGCATACTGCTCCCCCTTCCCCGATTGCAAGTGAAGATTTTGCCGATAATAACCAAATTACCCGCTGTATAAGTAACACTATCTCTTCAGATTCAACTTTTGCTACCACTTCTCCTTGTCCTCCTCATGTTCAGGTGGATGATTCAGTCTCAACAGAGGAACGAAATTCATCCAATAATGATGACGATAATATTAATATTAATAATAATAATAATAATAATAATATGATTGTTAATAAAAGTAATAATAATAATAATATTAATATTAATAATAATATTATTATTAATAATATTAATAATAAGGATATTGATATTAATATTAATAAAAATAATAATGATAATAATGACGATGACGATGATGATGATGATGAAACTCATGAAAATAGTGATGAACATGATAAAGTTAAAATCGACGAGCAATTACCATCATCGTCTCCTCTACCTGAAGTGCTTGAGAAAAATGAGGATGAAGTAGCATGGGCTGATGCAAGGATTGCGGCGCAAAGATGTTATGAAGAAGATCAAACATTCAAGTTAAAAGAACAAATTGCCGAATTTTTAGGCGGAAAGTATGTATAATATTCAACGCCATCAGCAAATTATTAGTATCATTATGATCATCATTATGCTATATTATTTTATTTACGAGATTATTCAAATCTGACAAAGGTTTTTTCTCTCAATTTTGAAGTAAAATCGCAAATGTTCGAACATTAAAGTGCTATATGGAGTACTATAATTTTCACGATAAACGAATTGATGTTGCATTTCGGTTAGTAATTATCATGTTCATTTATAAATTCTATTACTATTTGCATGTGTGAGTTTTTTGATTATTAAATTCGTTAATATTTTTACATTAGACAACTTTGTGCTCGATTATACATAAAGGGTGAAGCACAGCAGGTGGATCGAATTTTGGAAGCATTTTCCCGCAGGTATTGGGAATGCAACCAATTTCATCCTAAATATTCCTCATTAGCAAGTGCTGGCAAGTCGTTTTCTATTTTCATTACTCTCGAATACAAAGAAACAAAAACTAAATATAATTTTATATATTATTGCAGATGTCGTTCACGCTATTTCATATGCACTTCTTTTACTTAACACTGACCTTCATATTGCCCAAGGCATCACTCGGATGTCTCGCTCACAATTCGTCAAAAATACAATGCATACAGTTCATTCACAAATATCACTTATACCCCCATCCACACCAATCACACCAATTAGCAATAATTCTAGTGCTATCGAATGTGACGATGATTCAATGTCAATAGAAACTAACACGACAGTAGTTCGACCCCCACGACGTAGTGATAGTCTCAAAAGCTGGACAAGCAATCCAGGTGGCGGACTGTCGGCTGTTTCTTTCATGAATGCTTTTAATAATTCAGGCTTTAGCAGTCCTCCTATTTATTCACGACAATGGGACGCAGAATTGGAGAATCTATTAAAAGCTGTTTATAATTCAATCAAAGCCAATCAAATATTACAGCCTTTATTGTCATCAATAGAAAAGGGAACTTCCTCAGAAACTACATCACCTTCGCCAACTATTCGACTTAAAAGAAGTGAAAGTCATTTAGGTCATCCTCATAGATTAAACGTCAGTTTAAGAGAAAATCTAAAACGGCGCTCAATGAAAACAGAGAGAAATTCACCCAGTCCTAGTTTAGGGAGTGGTGGGAGTGACATAAGTCTCGGGGTAAGCATTAATTTACATTTGTCGTAATCATTATTAATTTCTTGAATAATAAATTTATTTTTCTATCTAAAGACTACCGTGAACCATCGAAGCAGCACTGTAACTCTAGGATCCAATAATACATTACATCAGCAGTCATTTGAAAATATATCGACCATTTCCGAGAAAAACAAAGAGCGAGATGATAGTGATAATATTTCACTTGATTCAAATTCAACAACTGAATCTTTACAATTATACTTGTCTGGTGCTCCATATGCCAAGGAAGGAAATCTCGTTAGAAAACATTATTTGGAATCAACGAATAAACGAGCAAAGGATAAAACTTGGAAAGAATGCTTTGTAGTGGTTGAGAATGGCGAGATTAAAATGTTCAAGTTTGATAATCATCATAATAGTAATAATGTAGGTGGAGATGGCACTGTCGGTGGCGGAAATTGGATGGTAACTCTTTTCACTCTATTCTACTTGATTATATTATTATTTATCATCCGTGCGCTTTGATTTCAACCAAATATGATTTTGTTCTATTAATAGGCCAATGCAACTCTTTTGGGTGAAGTTAATTTACGACATTCAATAACCAATTCACTTCCTCCACCCGGATATAACAGAGATCGACCTTTCGTATTTGCTCTATCATTACCAAATGGTGGTCTATATCTATTCCAAGCTGGTACCCCAGAACATGTGGCGGAATGGGTAGCAACTTGTAATTACTGGGCCGCGATGATGAGCAAAGAACCATTGTCGGGTGGTGTTAGCAATATGGAATATGGATGGAATAGATGCATAGATTCATCAACTTCTTCATTCGACATTGTCGAAGATTGGGAAGATCATCGTAGTGTATTGAGTGCCGGTTCATATGTAACACATAATGATCGAGTAAATATTAATGAATGGAAAGCACCGATGCCTACAATGGTATCTAGTGGATTTAAAGAGGTGAATTTCAAAGAATTTTAATAGTGAATTGAATTAAAAATAATAAATTTGTTCTGAATAATATTTTACATAGGATAAGCAACTGGCTGCACTCAAAAAATACATAACGGATTTGGAAAATGAGCTAGAGGCACACAAAACTTATCGAGAACCCATGACTAGACTGGTGAGTGAATCATATTAATGGGTGATAATTGATTTAGTTTCGTTACTGGTTAATTGATATCATTTTTTATTTTTTCAAGTATCATCCACGATCTTCAAACTACACTAAAGCCTTTGCTAATTGGGAAAAGAAATCTCAATGGTTACTTTATGAAATAGTTAAATATACAACTTATATTGAATCGCTCGAGAATTCTGTCATTATTCGTGCTCGAAAGCGTAAAGAAAGAGAAAAAACAAAGAATGCCGATTTACATAATAAAGAAGAAAGTGCTCCATCTTCACCATTACCCACAATCACAACCACGATCACCGAAGAAGATCAAAAAATAGAAAAAAAGCGTGCTGAATTTCGACAATCAATTCGATTACTGCGGCATCGTGCCACATGGACACCAGGTGATGAAGGTTTCTCCTTAAATTTACCCAAAGAACTTTTATATGAAGAAGCAGACGATGAAGAGGATGACGCTGATGGCGAAGAAGTTGTAACAAACTCTGAAACATCATCAAGAATTCATCACGCTGGATCATCTGGGAAACTTCGTTCAGCTACTTATCCACAATTTTTCAAAGATCTCACGATACAAGAGGATCAGAAATTGGAGAATTTTTTGCATGAAGATGGTGTTAGTAATGATAATGTTAATAATAATGATAATCAGGCCGATTTTGCTCACTACGAGTCAGGTCAAAGATGGGTAGATCGTTTTCGAAACTAGCGCTGGCGCATTTTGGATTATTTTGGATTAATTTGTATATTTATTTATTTTATTTATTTAATGGTTTGGGCGATCATTAGGAACTTTTGCGTTGATTTAAAAACATCATTTGAAGGATTGTCGAAAATATTGCATGTTTAGCTTTTTTTGTTGTATTATTTATTTTTATTTATTTTTAGACTACCTATTTACTTATTTGCTTATTACATTATATTAATTATCGTAGACCTTTTATGCTTATACATTTCCCCTTTTACCTACAAGATCACTATCATCACAAAATTATTTCTTATGTATTATCAATCATCATTAATATTGCATTATTCTTTCGTTAAAAAACAACCCTCGATATTAAAAATATTTTTTATTTCTTGTCTGTATGATTTTTAATATTTCCAGCCCCAGATCTTTTTTTATTTTATTAATGTATTTTATTAGCTTTAATTTTTGGTTGGTTGTTTTTAAAAGTATTTATATATTTAGTATTCTTAGGATATTTACTTTAGATCGTTATCTTTATTTTAATTTCTTTAAAAAAATCTTCTTCATTGAACAAATTAGTATTAAAAAAGCTGTTATTATACATATACTTGAAAATGATGTAATTGAAAAAGAGCATTAAATATTATGTTATTTATTAACTTCGTTTAATTATAAAAAATTGATTTTTTTTGTAAGATCGATAAATTTATAAAAAAATTTCTTAATAAACTTATTTGTTTCTTATAGTTTATTCACATGATTAAAAAACAAAAGTTCATATAATATTGTTATCATGTTACTTGATTTTACAACTTTCAAGTATTATATGTTTTTCACGTGATTTTAATCAGATAAAAAAGATAATATTGTTATAAATCAATATTTCTTATATTCGTATATTCTTATTGAACAATTTTATATTCTTATATTTTATTGAATAATTAATTAGTTAATAATCATTTCAATAATTATTGAAATAATTACTTTAATGAATTATTTCAATAATCATTTTTATAATTATTTTATTTTCATGATCATTTCAATAATTATTTCAAAAAACATTTTCATAATTATTTTAATAATTATTTTATATATAATTTGATTGGTAATTTTACAAATAATAATTTATTTGTAAATATAGTATGTATTTATAAGTTAAATTAGTTATTTTTTTTAGTAATTATTTTGTTAATAATTTCTCATTTTAAAAGTAAAATATATTTTTTTGGTAATTTGCTAGTCAAATAATTTTTTATAATTAAATATACAAAATTAAATAATTTTTTTATAATTAATTATATATAATCAAATAATTTTTACAAAAAAATATATTTTACTTTTAATTTTAGTTTATTTATAATCTTTTATTTTAATTATAAAATTATTATTATTATTTAATTTTTTATCTTAACTGTAAAATCAAAATTATTTAAATTAATAAAAAGAAATTATTAACACTTAATTATTTATAAATATTTTTGTTAAAGAAAAGATTTCTGAACTTATTTTAACTATTTATAATATAAATATATAAATATATATATATATATATTATTTATCTTTAAAAATAATATTAATTATTTTATTTATAGTTTTAATTATTTATAATTAAAGTTTAATAAATTAATAATTTGAAAATAAACTTTACTTAACATTATAAAGTATTATTTATATTATTTATTTATCAAGCTCTTTGTTAATAGATTAATTGCTGAAAATTCTTTATTTTAATATGAGTTCACTTTATTAAGAATTTGAACTTTAACTATATACTATCTTTTTTATCTGATTTAATATGATATATTTTATATATTATATACTTAAAAAGTAAAAATACTTGCTAAGATCTCTTAATAACTATATAAATTTTATTAAAATTATAATAAACTATTAGTAAATAGAATACCAAAATTTTAAAATTTGTTGAAATCAAAATTTTGTTAAAATTCTAATTAATAATTAGTATATAACTTATTAAAACTTTGCTAAAATATTTTTGAAAAAATTTTGACAAGTATTCTTATTGAAAAATATAAAATAATAACAATATAATAACTAATATTTTTATAACTAAAATACTAAAAATAAATGTGTTTATTTTATTAAATAATTAGAATAAGTACAAAAATTTTTTTTAATAAAAATAAAAATAATTATAATTTTAATAATAATTTATAAATAAATAAAATATTAATAATTTATTAATCAAAAATAACTTTGTAATAATAACAAAAAATTAAATAATAATAAATATAACTTTATAATTAAAAAAAAATTATAAATAAAATAATATAATTTTATAATTAAAATAAAAAATTATATATAACTTTATAATTAAAACAAAATATTATAAACAAAATAATATAATTTTATAGTAAAAGTCAAAAAATATATTAATTAAATATTATTATTAATTTATAATTTTATAACTTACTAAATAAATAATATATCTATATTTTTAGTATTTTCTATTATATTAAAGTATTTATTATTTATAATAACTTATAAAATATATCAAATTTTTTTATAAAATAATACTTTATAATTGATTTTAAAATAGACAGAATATTAATAATTCAATTTATTAAATTAATTTAATATAACTTTGTAAATTTATCAAACAAGAAATTATAAATTACTAAAATAAAACTAAATTAATAATTTAAATAAAACTTAAAATAAAACAATAAAAAAAATATTAATATTATTTTTGATTATTAACTTTTTCAAAAGATATTTATTTAAAGAAATTCATTTTTAAATTATTAAAAAACTTGATTTTAAATTATTAAAAATCTCAACTTGTTCAAACTAAATATATAATTAAATATCTTTATAGTTATCATTCTTAAAAAAGCAAATTTGAATAACTATAATTATAAAAAAGTTTTTTTTAATATATTATATAGTGACTAATAGAATTATGAAATCACATATACAATTTTATTAATAAAATATAATAAAAATTAAAATTTTTATCTTATATAAAAGTTCTTAATTTTATTAATAAATATTTATTTTTATATTAAAACAAAGATTACAAATTATAGTTTAATATATATAATAGTTCTCAAAATTATGGAATCATATATGTAATTTTATTAATAAAATATAGTAAAAATTAAAATTTTTATCTTATATAAAAGTTTTCAATTTTATTAACACATATTTTTTATTTTATATCAAAATAAAGATTATAATTAAAACAATTTTGTCAAAAAAAATCTAAAAAATCCAAAAAAAATATATATTAAACTATAACTTGCAAAGTTATTGCAAAAATTTTTTATAATTAATTTTATATTTTAATTATAAAAAATTTTTGCAATAACTTTGCAATTAAAACAACTTTGTCAGAAAAAAATCTAAAAAATCCAGAAAAAATATATATTAAACTATAACTTATGATCTTTGTTTTGATATAAAATAAAAAATATTTATTAATAAAATTAAAAACTTTTATATAAGATTAAAATTCAATTTTTATTATATTTTATTAAAAAATCACATGTATAATTTCATAATTTCGTTTATTGATTTATTGTTCAAAAAATGTTAATAACTTATAATATTTTTGATTTCAATTACTAATTTTTAACTTTAATAAAATTTTTATTTATATTATTTTATAATAAATATTGTAAAAAATCATTATATAAAAATATCTAAAATATTTTTAATTCAGAATTTCATCTAATTAAATCAATTTTGGTGATCATGCTTACTCAAATCAGATTCAAACTCATAATATTTTGAATCTTTCTTGAATTCAAGCCAAAATCTCAAAAACAATAAAAGCATGTGCATCTTTTTCAATGCTAATGCTAATGTTTTTTGTTTTTAGTTTTAGGTTCTTTATTAAAACTTCTAGCTTTGACGCATTGGGATATTTTTCAAAGTAAAAGAAATCCCATGTGTTTACTTCCAATATTTTAAAATGGGATACAAAAAACGGTAGAGTATTTGGTATCATTGAAAAGTGAGAATGTTTAACACCATGACGAACTTTTGATAAAACTTCTGGCAATATAGAGAAATGAGACTAAAAAAAAAGGCTTATTTAAACAAAAATTAGCTAAAAAGTAACAGCTGATAAATGGCATGTTCCTGGTGACATTTTATGGTTGGCCAAAATTACCAAAAGTTTAACTTACTCTCGACCAATCGAAAAATAAACGCCATCAAATCACGAGCAATAAATATTTTTTCTTCAAGTTGCATTTTCCTTCCAACATTATAAAAACTGACAAGTTGCTCTAATCTTCAATGTAAGTTAAGCCATCTAAAGCCAAAGAAATAACGTTATTGCTTGCTACACACGCGAGATGACATCAAATGAAACATATACATAATAGAAGGAAAAAGGAAAAGGGAGAGTTTTAAATAGAGATATGCTGGTGAATGAGTGAATAGATTAATTGGAACTTTTTAAATTTCAAGGCCGAACTTGAGCAGTCAGAAAAGGTTGGCCGCTAGCGTCCTCGGATGTGGCCAGAGAAAGGTTTGGCTTGACCCTAACGAAGTCAGCGAAATATCAAACGCCAACTCTCGTGAGTGGGAAAAATATTTACTTATCGATTTTTTTAATTAGAAATTTTCGATTATATTTGATATTATTTTATTATCAATAAAAAATTGATTAATTACATCTTTTAAGTGTCGCCCATTCAATTCGATTTTTTTATCGTTATTTTGGAATCTCCAAATTACTTGCGACACTTAATAGCTTCTAATGATACACAATATTCAAATTGTTATTCCAAATACAGGTCAAAATATTAGAAAACTCGTAAAAGATGGTCTCATCATTAAGAAACCGCAAGTAATTCACTCTCGATTCCGAGTCCGAGCAAAACTCGAAGCCAAACGAAAAGGACGACATACTGGTCCTGGAAAGAGAAAAGGTACCGCAAATGCGCGTATGCCTCATGCTGTGCTATGGATGAGGCGACAACGTGTGCTGAGACGTTTACTTCGAAAGTATCGAGAATCTCACAAGATTGATAAGCATTTGTATGTATGTTTGTGTATATTCTTTTATTTTCTATTTATAAATGAAACTGAACTCTATATTTAATTACTATTAATATTATTCATTATCTACTATCTAGATATCATCAATTGTACATGAAGGCTAAGGGTAATGTATTCAAAAATAAACGTGTATTAATGGAATACATTCATAAAGCCAAGGCCGAGAAGGCTCGTACTAAACTTCTCGCGTAAGTATAATTTCCATTTATTATCAAACTAATATTACCTATGATTATATTAATTAATTTTCTCTTCTTGATAGTGATCAAGCTGAGGCTCATCGTCAAAAGTCCAAAGCTGCACGTGAGCGTCGTGCTCAGCGTATTGCTGATAAGAAGGCCGCCTTGTTGGGTATTGATACCGAAGAAGAGCCACCAAAAGAGAAATAATTCAATCAACAATTTACAAAGATGCAATTTTGTATTAGAATTGATAGTAATATATATGTGTATTTAATTAATTAATTAATTGATTATTTGAATATGATTGAGTTGTGAACACGTAATTTAAAATATATTATCAGTACTGGGATTCTGATATTTTTTTCTCTAGATCTTTACCTCTCACCTTCGTTTGATTGTTTTAAAATCTTATTCCAAAATGTACCAAAGGATCATTTTTTTTTCTATAACACACAGCCATCTCTTCAAGGATCAAGGCAATAGTTAAATACATATCAACACGGAGATTCTCACTCAATAAGAATCATTTCGAAAATTTTGATACTTTTTCTCTTAATTTATATTGAAATATAGTGTGTTTGGAATTGAGAATTGCATGATTGAGAATAAAAAGATCTATTTAGTATAGTAATGACCAGCCTATGTATATACGTAAACTATATTTATATTTAACAGATAAGTTAACGGGATAACTATAAAGATATCAGATATAGATAAAAATGTGTTTATGCTAATAATTTGATTAATTCAATATACATCAGCAATTCTGTTTGATTTCTTATCCCGACTACAGCTACATCGACTAATATAAAAAGAGAAAAAGAAATATTTTACATTTTACGAAAATGAATCGACGACTGCTTTTTATATATATATATATATTGCTTGTAATACTCAACTTTAGTTAGTTAGATAGTTGCAAATTAGTAAGTGTGTAATACTTGCCAAGTATTACTTGAATCACCCATTAAATAATACTACCACTATCCAATATTATTAATTACAACTGTTTCGGTTGTTTCGGTGATAACTTGAGTTTCACCTGTTTCGTGAGATTCGGTGTGAGATTCTATGATTTTCTTGACGTTTCCAACAGCTGCTTCATTATTAGTAGAGGTCGTTAATTCATGAGTAGAAACTTCTTTAGTATTTTCTTCTTCGTGATTATCGACATCGGATGCTTCGTGAATCTCGTGACTTTCAGTACCAGAAACAACTTCTTCCTCACGAGCTTCTTGGGAATCAACAGTTGAAATTTCTTCTTCATGAGTTTCATGCGAACCAAGTGCCGACACATCATGGGTTTCATGAGAATCCGCATGGTCTTCGTGAGAATCAACACGGTCTTCATCAACTGCTGACACATGGTCTTCATGTTCTTGACTGGTTTCGATCACCGAGGAAGATTGAGATAAAATTTGATCAGTATGACTATCATGGTTGTGAGCTTCTTCGGGATCAGCGATTGATTCTTTTTCGTGAGAAACTTGTGAATTTAATTCTTCCTCGGAATCTTTGCCGGCGTGTGAATCTGAACCTTCGTGAGGATGAGATAAAGTTTGATCAGTATGACTATCATGGTTGTGAACTTCTTCGGGATCAGCGATTGATTCTTTTTCGTGAGAAACTTGTGAATTTGATTCTTCCTCGGAATCTTTGCCGGCGTGTGAATCTGAACCTTCGTGAGGATGATCATCCATGATTTCTGGTTTTTTTGAACCTTCAGATTCATCGTAGGCAACTGATTTAACAGGTGGTTTCACTTTGCTTTTACTATCTTTGCTTGTAGAAGTTGATAATTTATCGTCTTTGGATTTTTTAACGGTTGGTTTTGACTCTTGTAATTTCTTTGACGCTGTTGTTGTTTTTGGAGGTTCTTTTTTAACCGAAGGGTTAAGTCTGGTTGATTTAGTAGTAGCGGTAGACGTTGTTGGTCTTGTTATTGCTTTAGGAGGAGTAGTAGTGGAAGATTTAGTAGTAGTAGCATTTGTTGTTGTTTTTGATGTGGAAGTAGTTTTAGGAGCGGGTTTTGAAGAAGTGGATTTTGATGAACCCGTAGCTGTTGGTGCTATTTTACTTTTATCAGCAAAAGCTCCTCCAACTTTCTTAACAGTTGCAGTTGTACGTGCGGCGGGTTTAGACGTGGTTGCGGTGGATGTTTTAATTTTCGACGCAGTACTCCCAGTTGTAATTGGAGTGGTGGATTTAACACTTGGTGATCTAGATCTATTAGCGGAACTACTACTACTACTATTGGATTTGAGAGAATTTAGTGACGAAGTACTGGGTTTTTTAGCATGAGTTGGATTTAATTTTGTTGCTGATGTGCTGCTAGACGAAGATTTATGTCCACCAGTAGTAGTGGTGGTTTTTTTTGTAGCTCCAGATATGCCAGTTGTTGAAGGCTTTTTTACTACTTTTTTGGTGCCTGCGGTTGTAGCGCTTGATTTATTATTAACAGTTGATTTTGCTGGTGGAGTTGTTGTTGCTTTGACTTCTTCATCGGCTGCCACAATATGTTCCTTGATATGTTCATCTACTACTTTCTCAGTATTTTCTTTTACCTCATCAGAAAGCGATTGTTTAACGCTCTCTTCGGATACGTTAATTTCAACTTCGCTAGTGGAAACTTCAACCTGAACATTATTGGTTATTTCAGTTATTTCGGGAGTTGGTTCATTCAGCGCAGGAACAACGCTAGGGAGAACAACAGTTTCTTTATCCTTAGTTTCGAACTCCTCCACGACAATTTTATCACCAAATTCTTCTACCGAAACATTCTGTTCCTTTGAAAGAGTAGTACTAGTAGTGGAAATGGTAGTATTGCCGGTTCCGTCAAATTGTCCGGGAGTTATGTTAAGTCTTCCAGGGCTTCGAGGTCGTGGAGGTGGTTGTGACTGGTCACTTCCCTCCTCGAACCGGTTGATAATGTTAGCAACGGGCTCAAGTTTAGTGTGGTCTGGAATTACCATCTGTAGGAAAAAATAAAGCGAATAATATTTAGTATTTCGGTATACTTCAACAGAAAGTCAGCAATTCCACTAATGTTATACTATTGTTTTTTAATAATTAATAACAATTCAATTCATTAAAAGTTTTGTTTTTTTTTACACGCGTACATTGTGAACAAGAGAAACGGGTAGGTTTTTCTTTTAGTAATATGGCTCAAGCGGCCTTTTATACATATGCTAATATATGTACTCGCGCTCCGCAGACACTGATAGTTCCGACCGACCGTTTTATTAACGTTAATACAAGAAGTAGTAACCGAGAAGAAGAAAAGAGAAATAAATTAGTACATTTATAATGAAATGATTGATGATTGATGTGAATGGACGATGATGACTGATGAATGCAAGTTCTCATCCTCAAAGCCAATGAAAATGTCGCATGTGTGTGTGAGCTCCTACTTCCGACCTAAATGATTTAAATGATCACATCATGTGGCGTCCGAATAATAATATATTTTTGTCGAGTTCTTATCTGCACGCCATCAACCTTGAATTGGAAAGTCGTAACCCACAAACCTTTGTGCCAAACTTTTCCGTTTCAATTCCCACGGTCTTCTTTAACTTTTTTTTTGCCGCCTAATTGTATATTTTTTTTTATATTAATATCCTTATTTATTCCTTTTTGTCCCCTTAACATTCCAAAAAAGTCCCAAAAACCAACACAGCAACCACACATACTCCCAGAATTCTCTTCACGAAGTAACATTTTTCGCTGTAAAATTACATAATCATAATGGTGTTATATGCTCTCTTCACAGCTTGTGTAGACCTAGTTAGATTTATTCTGACGGCCATTTTATATCCATTCACTTCTCAAGCGGCCATAGTAAATACCCAATCGCAGCGACTTCTACGGAATCAGGATCCTCGTGCAGCTGCAGCACAATTCAAAAGAGAATTTGAGGAGAAATATGGAACTATTCACCCTGATTTCTTTGAGGGTAGCTATGCACAGGTGCACACAAGTTAGAGTCTATCTTTAGAAAAGAGTCACTGAATGCTTAAAGAGTGAATGAATTAACGAATTACCTTTTCTTTTGAGAAATTGCGAGTTTCATGAGTCGTGTTTGATGTAATTGCTTTTGTCGATTTCATTTCAGGCTTTAGAACGCGCGAAACGTGAATTGCAATTTTTAATGGTGATTCTTCAAACCGACGAACATGACCACACGGCCAGATTCAACAAGTGAGAAAATCACACGTCAAATCCAAAATTTCTTGTTCATTAGTAATCCCTAATTTCTTATGTCCTCACATCTAGCGAGACTCTAACATCACAAGACTTGATAAGGTTTCTTCGCGATAATGATATTCTAGTGTGGGTCGGAAACATTAGAAATAAAGAGGCGTACATGGGTATGATTTACTCGCTAATAATCATTTGTTTTTCTTTGAGAATGAAACTAATTATTACTCTTATTGTTTAGTCAATAATAAATTAGAGGCTACCACGTATCCTTTTGTGGCCATTATTGTTCTCCAGACTAGCAACGGAATGAATGGGAAGATGGTCACTGTTGATCGAATCGAAGGTAAGTTTAGTTTAATTCTTGATACACAGATACACACGATGTTTCATCGTGAAGATTATTTATCGATATTTTCCCCATTGGAAAATCAAATTAAGGGTTGTCAACGCCGAATGTTTTGATTGACCGTCTTACTAATCAAATAAACCAACACAATCCTGGGCTTCAACATATTCGCCACGAACGTGCAGAACGAGATGCAGCACGACAAATACGCGAACAACAAGACACAGCATATCTCATGTCACTACAGGCCGATCAAGAAAAAGAACGGAAAGCACGTGAAGCAGCAGAAGCCGAGCGATTGAAACGTGAACATAAAAAAAGGAAAGAGGAAGAACGTAAGAATCTTGCAGGAAAGAAAGAATCGTGGCGACGATGGGCTTTAAGTCAATTGCCGATTGAACCTGCTCAAGTTCAAGATGATGTGGCTCAACTTGTGTTTAAATTACCGGATGGACAAAGAATAATGAGAAATTTCGATGGGAGTGACAGCATAGAGGTATTAAGACGAAATAGAGAATGAACATGATTGTGATATTAATTATTAATTCATGGTTGTATTTAAATGTTTAGACCGTTTACACTTTTGTGGATACTTATAATCTCCGAAAAGAATTATCGTCATTATCATCTGTTCCTCTTTCACCGCCAAGGAATTATGTCCATTCATTTGATTTTTTGTTAGTTTCTCCTTATCCTCGTACGGTGCATTATCCGGATAAAAACAAAACTATTAAAGAAGAGAGTGAACTTTGGACACGTGCTCAATTACTAGTCCAAAGAAATGTTGACGAATCCGAGGAAGAGTAATAAAAACATTCAAAAATGTCCAGATCACCATTTTTCTTCTTAAAAGATCGATGCATTAATCGGAACACAATGACGTTTATTAGGAAAGATGTTTGCCGAAAATAAAGAACACCGTTATAAATCGTCGATCATTAAATTGGCTTTAAGTGTGTGGTGATCCGGAGTAAATCCCCTTATACTGCAATCATTTGCACATGTAGTTGCATGTTTCCATACCTTCACATAAAAACCACGTGAAATATTATTCAAATCCTAAATGCTGCATTTTCATTGGCTTCATGCCTCCAATTTTAAGCGGTGGCGCAGTATTGGATGGCCTTTAGGCTGATGTCGCTTTTGCGAAAAAGACCATTACGGCAGTCAGCGAGTTTGCCGCTAATTCTTAAGTCTCACCACTTTTTATTAAGTTTCACTTTTCGCTTTGGGTGATTTTTGTCTTTATTGTTTAATTCAGTAATTAAGTGATTTTTCTAGTAAAGTAAAAACATTAACAAATTGAAAGGGGTATCGATATACCAATTTTACAATGAATTAAGCAACCCTCGGAAAAATTGGTAATGTCAAAGCTTAAGATACTTTTCTATGTGATACTAAGAAAAGGTGATCGGGGAATAAGCTATAGATAAGTTAATTTTAATTATTGCCGCATCAAACTATTTTATGCCGAAATTATACATAATAACGATATGGGCTCAATAAGTATATGGCAATAGGCTAGTTAACATAGCAATAGAAAATTAAAACTCTTCATAAATTACTAAATTAATCGATATCGATATGAATGCTAAATCCCCGAGATCAATTAAATTAATTCCGTGCAACGAATAAAAGGAAGGGGAAACCAGTTGCCTTTTACAATTGGTGATTACATTATTATATAAAAGATTGTTTCAAATAATGTGTTACAGAAAAATAGCCGTTTTGTTTCTTTTCCTCCTTTTTTTGGTCATTTCTGGTCATATTGTGTTGTTTGATCTCTATTTCACCAAAAAGAAACATACGATTTCTGTCAAAAAAATACAAAGGCACTAATACAAATAACGCGGCAATGTATCGTCATCGTAATTTTAAAATTATTTAATTATTTTTTTAACCGTATTTTTCACCTTCTTTACCTTTTTTTCGTTCCTTTTGTTTGCTTTCGCTGGCCGAGTTTATTTTTATATTAATTTTTTTCTTGCAACGGGTCGGTTTTTAACTGACACGACAATAATAAAAAAAACATTGTATAAATATATTTTTTTGTACTTTATAATTTAAAAAGCTTTTATTAGAATATATAAGTAAATCCTGCAACAAAATGAATCATAGACATACCTCGGGAACTCCGACGGTTTCTCCAACGCCAAGTTACAACCCATATTATAAAGATGTCGACAGTAATAGTAGTAGTCGTAATAATAGTGGAACAAGAAAAGATAAATATATGAGTGAATTTTCGGATATGGAAACTTATGTAGATAGTGCTGGATTTGGTGATAATATCTCGTTAGTTAACACATCAGGGATGAACTCTTTTTTGCCGCGTGAAGTCTTGTTACATCGAGCTGATTCCGCAAGAATATTGAATGGATTAGCTAGAGGTGATAGTGTAAAAAGATTTCCCCAACTTGATAAATTCGATTCAAAAGCTGCTGGAATAAACAATGATAATACTGGTGATGGAGCATTACAACCAATCACAAGATATCAAAAATTTCAAGCATGGATGATTAATGAAGGTTTGATACTACTATTCAATAATACGATTTAATGATTATTTATTCATTGAATATTAATTAAATTCTAAATATTATATACAGGAAATCGAGCAATATTCTTCACTGTTTGGATAATATTGCATCTATTAGTTTTTATTATGGGGTTCATTAATTTTTTCTTTAAGGATAATTTGCAGAACGCACGGGAAGTTTTCGGCATAACATTTCCTATTGCGCGATCTGCCGCATTGGTACTTCATGTGGACGCGGGAATGATTTTATTTCCTGTTTGTCGAAATTTAATCTCGCTGATTCGATCAACTCCTTTGAACAATGTTATTCCTTTTGACAAGAATATCACATTTCACAAAGCAATCGGTTATTCAATATTAATATTTACAATTATTCATACCGTGTCTCATTGGGTTAATTTCTATAAATTGACAATGGCAAACGGAGGCGGCATTATTATGTTTTTGAAATTGAATTTCGTGACTGGACCTGGAATAACCGGATATGTGATGCTATTTTGTTTATTAATCATGGTGATTTCATCACATGAAAAAGCACGTCATTCTCATTTCAATCGATTTTGGTACCTTCATCATCTTTTTATTCCATTCTTTGCCGCTTGGTCGTTCCACGGTGCATTCTGTATGATTAAACCAGATCGACCACCATACTGTAAAGATATCGCTTCATTTTGGAAATACTGGATTGCATCTGGCACCATTTACATCTCGGAACGTATTCTTCGTGAAATCCGAGCACGACAAAAAACTTACGTCTCGAAGGTTATCATGCATCCATCGAAAGTCGTGGAAATTCAAATTAAAAAAGAACATATTTCCACAAAAGCCGGACAATATATTTTCTTGTGCTGTCCGGAAGTTTCGTTATGGCAATGGCATCCATTCACGCTGACATCTGCACCCGAGGAAGACTTCATTTCTATTCATGTTCGTGTTGTTGGTGATTTCACTCGTGCTTTGGCGGAAAAGCTTGGATGTAATTTCGAGGAGGAAGAAAAAATTAAAAAAATAACAGCAAAAAATAGTAAAAATCACAATACACTTGCCAACAAACCTGGTTATTTGTCTGGAGTTTCTGGAATTGATATCTCTCCGAGGAATCCTGAAATACAAAAGGTTTTGCCGAGGGTTTTGATAGATGGACCCTTTGGTAGTGCTTCCGAAGATGTATTTAAATTTGAGATTGCGATGCTGGTTGGTGCAGGAATTGGTGTTACGCCATTCGCTAGTATTCTTAAAAGTATTTGGTAAGTGATATGATACTTATGATCTAATTAATAATAAAAATTATTAATTGACTATGATTTATAGGTACCGCGTCAATTATCCAACCAAATCAACCAAACTTCGTAAAGTTTATTTCTTTTGGATCTGTCGTGACTATGGTGTAAGAAAAATTATTTTTTATTCAAATTTTATCAATTTTATCTAATTGTTAATAAAATAACATATTAGGCACTTGAATGGTTCCAATCCCTTTTATCGGCCATCGAAGAACAAGATATCGAGCAATTCATCGAAATTCACGCTTACCTTACCGGTCGTCTACGTCATTCTGAAGTACGAAATGTGATGGTGCAAGATGACGGAGGTGAACGCGACGCCATCACCGGTCTTCGAGCACCAACACATTTCGGTCGTCCAAATTGGGACAAGATCTTTTCGAATCTACGTGCTAAACATCCCGCCACCGATATAGGCACGTTCTTTTGTGGACCGAAAGCACTGGGAAAACAACTTCACAATAAATGTAATTTGTGGACTCAAGGTTTCGAGGAGGGTACTAGATTTTTCTATGGAAAAGGTATTTTTTTCTATTTTTTGAAAAGAATGAAGGATATTCTCGTTGATTCATCCAGAATATTAATTTTATATTTTTTTGCATATCATTTATAGAAAACTTCTAGTATATGTACACATAACATAAAACTACTATTGAAAGTGGTTCACCATATAACGAGCATACACTCATGCATATATTTATGTGTCATATATTATAGTATGACATATAATCCAGTCATTACACAGTAACCCATTCATCATGATACCCATTTTTCTGGCTGGCTCCATATTATGGGAATATTCTGCAAACACACATAAACTGCACAAAATGTATTTTTTACCAATAAATTATTCTATTTATGATCAGCGAGGAAAAACGTTTGGATCAATGCGCTATGTGTATTCTTTATATAGAAATAACTTCTCTTGAGAGTGCCCTCGTTTCATGATTTACACATGTTAAATTCAAATCGAAGATTATGTCGATTTGGGCAATCCAAATATCGATTGGGTTTTGGTTCTAAATTCTGATTTCTATTTGGGATTATTTTAATACATGTATATTCTAGCTTGGACAATGGAATTACAGCCGTTGGGAAATATCGAAATACTAGTCACCTTAAAGAGTGGGCGAGAAACGAGTACGAGTACAACTTGGGCAAGTATCACACAAATCCAACTTGATGTATTACTTGCGTATTTTTCAGAAAATGTTTAACGTCTCAAAAAAGAATTATTTGAGTTTCACAAGTCGGCATATTGTTTTTTTTTATTTTTTCGTATCAATATCTCAGCAGCTATAATATTATTACATTCGGATATTTTTGCCTCCTTCATATGTATTTGTCAAAATATAAGCATACATTCTCTTCATCCCAGTTTCACCAACCAAATAACTTTAATGAGACAAAACAATCCACTATCTGTACATCAATCACCCCGTTTTTTGATTGTTTCGCCATCAGATATTTCAAGTACATGACTTTTCCTAGGATTACTGCAAGCATGTGTAAAAGTTTGATAATGAGCATCCAGAGAATGGAAAGACTTTTCTCCTTCTCTTGGAATAAGGCTAAAAACAGGTTTCGAAACTCTAATTTCGATCCAGAGCCCTCCTTACTACAGGTTCATAGTCGCTGTCGCCTGCTACTAAACAAAATGCACCAGGATCCATAGACCATATAGCATCCATTCCAGCAACCACAAGAGTTGAATCAACTTTCTTCTCCTTGCTTTCTACATTTCGATCGTATATAACCACTTCAAAACCTTGGCCTCTAACGTACTCCCACAACGAATCTGCTTCAGGTGGACGAGAGCCCATTATCATTGGATTGCCAGTCCATTCAATATTGTTAATAGAAGATGTCCGTAATCAATGTTGAGCTCATCGAGATATAGGGATTTTCTCTTAAGATCATAGATACCTGCTTTCTCAAGACGACCTACAGAATATTTGCCTTCAATGAGGAGGTTGAATTATCTAGGAAAACCGACACGTGCACAGCGAATGGTCTTGCAGTGCCGGCTACGAGAAAGAGAGCCTTTAGTATAAGTTATATAACTGCGAAGACGAGCATTCATTATGCTGACAATTTATTACGACCCACTTACCGGGTATTTCAGCAATAAGGTGGATATGATCTTCCAGTGGTTTGTCGGAAAATAGTAACTAATCTTTGTTCCAGGCATCTTAGACTCGTCATTTGTCTTCACGATCAGCTGGAACTTGAATTTTCCATCGCGTGATGTCCTTAGTGTCAACGTTAGCAAATTCATTAGAATTCCCTTCTTTGATAGTTTTCTTGAGGTCGCTAACATCATTACCCTTTTCAATAGTTATTTTGAAAGCGTTCTCAGGCTTTTCACCAAGTTTGTTGAAGTAATTAATTATCAGCCAATCAATATACGCCGATCGCTCTGATTGTCGTCGGATATTAATATTCTTAATATTTATTGGATATTTACAGTGGCAATCAAAAATAGTGCAATAACATCAAAATTTATTAATAAAACAGTATTTTTTCTCTTTATATAAAAGTTTTCAATTTTATTAATAAATAATTTTTATTTTTACATTAAATTGAAGACATATAATATATTTTAACATATATTTTTTTCAGATTTTTCAGATTTAATCTGATCAAGTTGTTCTAATTGCATATAAAGTTAATAATTTTTTTATTGATTTTAATTATAAAAAATTATTAACTTTATATGCAATTAGAACAACTTGATCAGATTAAATCTAAAAAATATATGTTAAAATATGTTACTATCTTCATTTTAATATAAAAATAAAAAATATTATTAGTAAAATTAAAAAATTTTATATCAAAAGAAAAATCTATATTTTATTATACTTTATTAATAAATTTTGATATTGTTATATTATTTTTAATTGTTATTATATGTATATTATTAATTAATATAACAAATATTTTAATATTTTTTAATAAATAATTTGGTATAAAAGTAATATTTTATCTTATAAGTAACAAGTAAAATTTATATTTAAGATTTGTTTTATATTTGAGTTTTAGATTTGAAATAATCTAATAAATTTGTTATTCTTATATTATATACTCGTATAAATTATTATAAAGTTAACAAAGATAGTAATAATAATAAAAAATATAATAATAAAAAAGTATTATTAATAAAATTATCTTAGATTTATAAATCTTATCATATATAATTTTTTTCAATAATAAACTTATTTTGTTTTATAAATTCTTTTACAACTTTGAGAAAAAAATCTTTTATTATATAAATACTGATAAAAAAACCAATATAATAATATTTTTATTGAATTATTTTTTTATTATTATTAGTATTGTTTTGCTTATATAATGATTTTGATACTTTTTTTGTATTACAGTCAAATCTTTCTATAGTCACACCTATTTATAATTACACTTTTTTTCAGAACTTTACTACTTTTAATATAATTATTATGCAAAATTTTAATATTTAAATTTGATAATAAATATT
>CAJVPL010000284.1:0-31877 GCA_910591945.1 Ambispora gerdemannii
GGAAGTTCATCAGTCCCCGGATGTTCTTCAATAAAGATAAACAGACAGATCAGATAGATATATTAGTGATGACGAAGAGTATTTTAATGATTAATAAGTTCTGAGGTTGATCGTCATGTTTTTTATTACCTTGAGGACATTTTTTGATGATCTCTTCAAAAGTAGTTAAGGAATGAAAAGATACTACAAAACTCGTATAGTCATCTTCAAAGCCGTTTTCTACAAATGGCAGATCGCCAGTTACGTATTTGGCCCATGTGTATGAGATGATACGTAGACAACATTTCGTAAACATAAGTGTAATAATAAAATATAAATTTTTAATCTAAATAATTAATAATCTATTAAAATCACTTGTTAAAAATATTTTTTGTATGGTGCTGGAAGACTATACTCAAAAATCACGTAAGAGCTTTAAAACGCATCAACTTTTTGTAGAAATGATATTTCAAAAAACTGACCGACCGGTAACTTATAGAGCTCGTTACAAAGAACAAAATTACCGGTTAGTTTTTTAAAATATCATTTCTACAAAAAGTTGATGCGTTTTAAAGATCTTACGTGATTGTTGAGTATAGACTTCCAGCACTAGGGCTTCTAGGTTCGGTTCGAGTTCGGTCAAACCCCGAACCCAACCCGAACAGAGATTTTAAATTTTTTTGAACCCGGACCTGAACTCGAACTCACAATTTCCGAACTCGAATTGAACCCGAACGTTGCTATGGGTTCGGTTCGAAGTTCATGAACATGTTCGAGTTCGACATTATATAAACTCTATAAGCTCAGGGTTACAAATACAGTGTGTGACAAAAAAACTTGTCGATTTGTTGATTTTTTCGCAACTTAAAAATTTGATGTCCCTGACGGCAAAAAAAACAAAGAAGGAAATCTTATTACATTATTGGAAGAATAATGTGCGCTCTGTACCGATATTATGCAGGCTTACAAAGTTACCACCCTCTACTATCCGATACAACAAAAAAAAATTGAGAGAACTGGAAGTATTGGTCACAGGGGCAGAAATGAACATACTAAAAAAATTACTGGGCATATTGCAAAAACTGTAAGTCAGTATATTCGAAGGGATAACACAATATCTTTACGAACAATAGCTACCAAATTAGAAATAAATAGTGTTGAGGTATCGTACTGAACAGTCAAAAGGTATTTGTAGTCTATAGGATATATAAAAAACGTACTTTGACTACACCAATGTTAACGGAACAATAAAAAACTGGGCAAGATGTCATATTAATGACAATTGGGAAACAAAACCATTTACTGACGAAATGGCATTTCAACTATTTTGGAATATACTTAGTCATTGAAGTAAGGGAAAATAGATGATTCATCCTAGGCCTAAGGACCGTATCTTTGCATGGGATGGGTTCTGCTCAAGAGGAAAAACCAATTTATTTTGTTTTCAGCATATCATGGATGGACATTTTTATGTCAAAACTTGCAAGAACATATTGGGCAAGTTAACAGGATGCTTGGAGAACAGTGGCATTTCCAGCAAGATAACGACCTGAAGCATATTTCTCGTATTGCATTTCTTGCAGAGAACGTACCCAAACTTATGGATTGGTCATCGTGCAGTGCTGATTTGAATTCTATCTAAAATATTTGGTATATTGTTAAGCATCATGTAGAGAAATATATGCCAAAAAATTTTGCTGAGTTAGAGTTAAAAATGTTATTCTATTCTAGAAACGGTTATAATGAATCTAGTAAATTCAATGAGGCATCGTTGTAAGCTAGTTATCGAAATAATGGATTAGTAATTGATTTTTAAACTTTGATAAAAATATCAGGCTATCTTATGATATATTAATTACGATGCCAAAATTTTAAGTTTTTTTGTCACACACTATATTATAAACAGTGACCTGTGTGTGGGAATAAATTGACCATTTATTTTCTTTACATAATTTAGAATTATCATAGTCTTTAAAGTTCTTAGAGTTAAAAAATGTTATTCTATAGAAACGGTTATAATGAATCTAGTAAATTCAATGAGGCATCGTTGTAAGCTAGTTATCAAAATAATGGATTAGTAATTGATTTTTAAACTTTAAAAAAAATATCAGGTTATCATATGATATATTAATTATGATGCCAAAATTTTAAGTTTTTTTGTCACACACTATATTATAAACAGTGACCTGTATGTGGGAATAAATTGACCATTTTTTTTCTTTACATAATTTAGAATTATCATAGTCTTTAAAGTTCTTAAAGATAAATTCTATTTGGAATATTAATGTAAATAATTTAGATTTCAAGAGTCAAAATGAAAACTATTACGACCATTTTTTAGTATAGCAATTTATATTGATGTACTATTTGCATAGCTCATTCAATTAATCTGTTCGATTGCAATAAATAGCTTTCATGTACGATATAAAAATTTCTGACTTACCAAAATGAATTCATTGTCTGTATTATCTGAAGTTACAGAGGATTTCATACTGGAAATACTGAACAATAATCTGAACAGTCCCAATAGTCAAAGTATTGAGATCTTAGACAAGCATAATCATAAAGTGAAGTGTGGAATTATTTCGACAAGGTTGAATGGATGAAGGAATTGAAAACAGCTAAATGTACAATCTCGAACTGTAAACATAAAGCATTTTCTTATGGAACTGGGAGCACAACCAAACCATTATGATGCTATTTGGAAAGTACTCACCAAATATTATATGTCACAACAGAAGAATATTATAAGAAAAGACAAAAAAGTGATACAGCTGAGAAAATAAGTTTTTTTATTTTTTTATTTTAATTTTTGAACTTCTCTAATTTAAAAAGCTTATTTATAGTTCTACATGATTACTGTTATTGATGTTGACAATGAAAAACTTTGTAATATACTCATTAATCACCAATATTCACTTGTTATAGTGAAAGATACTGAATTAATTGAAATTTTTCAATATTTAAATCTCACAGCTCAATCTATTAAGACTGATGCAATTAAGAATACAGTTATACAACTCTATATCTCTTACAAACAAGAATTAAAAGTAAATATTATCTTTATTATATAATATTCTTTTTATTTCATCTGTACTCATAATTCTATAGATATACCTCTCTATCATCAATTCCAAACTTGTCTTTATATCAGATCTCTGGACATTTTCCAACAACAAAGTATTTATTTCTGCTATAGCTTATTATATTAATAATAATTGGACTCTTCAAAAAACAATTATTGACTTTGGTTTAATAAGTAAATAATATAATGAAATAAATTTTGTGGATAAATTTTTTAAGTTACTAAAAGATTATAAAATTACATCAAAGATAAGTATTATTTTTTATTTCTTTACTAATTGGTCATTATATAAAATTGGCATGTCAATGTTGATTATTTTCATTTTTATAGAGATTCAGAATTTTGAACTATTTGTTATAGAAAATTCAGTTTTTCTTAACATCTATTTATCATCATTATTTTTATTTGTCTTATAAAGTACTTTTTTTATAGCTTCTTGTCATTACTTTAGATAATGTTGCAAATAATAATGTTTTTGTGTGAGAATTAGTAACAAAATTAAAGAAAGAAGAAAATATTAAATGGAACTCAAAGCATCTTCAATTTCAACATCTTAATCATATTCTTAACTTGATAGTACATATGATCTTAGATCAAATAAAAAAAGATATTTGCAAAGTATTAGTAAAAATATTTTTAAAATATAAACATAGAAATATTTATCTAATTCATTTTTTATTATACTAACAAACCAATTTTAAAGATTAGAGAACTTAACTCTATCATCCGCACCTCGTTCCAACATTTTAAAATTCTTAAAATGTCTGTAATGCATGTTATATTAAATATTGTAAACTCATTTCGAATTGTCCCATTCAGTGGAATTCTACTTATAACATAATCAAGAATGAGCTATCTCTTAAGTCAGTATATTTTTAACTTCTAATTTCATATGATCAGAATGCAAACTAACAATAAATTTGCAGGTACTTAATACTCTTACTAGCTCTCATAGTGATCTTTACCACTATGTTATTTCACATAGCCAATGATCTGTCTTGGATAAAATTACTGAGTTCCTTGAACTATTTAAGAATATCACAGTTAAAATATCAGCTAGTTTGAATAGTACTTTTTAGATCATTTCTCTCTTTAATATTATCATTGATCACATTGTAGATGTGACTTCAGACGTGAAGACAGAGAGTGGAATTGGTAAAGTATTAAGAAATTTGATTTTATTTACTAACTTATTTTTAACAAATTTAATTATTAGTTCCACCACTTGTTGTGGTGGCTACGGCAGCAAGAAAAAAGTTAGTTCAATATTACTCTAAAACAAATGTTATGTATTGTATTGGATCCAAGAAGAAAGTTCTATTACTTCACAAAGAAGGAATTTCCAGATGATGAGATTAATAAAACAAAAGAACTGTAAGTTATTTTATTTTATTTGCCAACTCTTATATAATAATTAACTCCTTAGAATACTCTCTTTGAAACAGAATATGCGTTAGCCACTAAATAACAGCTTTTTATTGAATACCAGCCTTAATGATACTACAAAATCAATTACACGGTCCATACTGGATGCAGACTTTGATAATGAAGAAGAAGATCTTGATGAAATCGAACGTTATACCTCTGAGAAACCAGCCAATAGAGAAATCAATGTGCTGGCATGGTGGAAGGTAAGTGATAATAGTTACCTATCAGAAATAATAATTTCACACATTAAATAGTGTAATATTTTAGGCGCACAAGACGCAGTTTCCTCATCTTGCCCGCATGGCTCACGATTACCTGGCAATCTCAGCATCCTCTGTTGCTTCTGAACGTGCCTTTTCTGCTGGCGGAAGCATGATCACAAACAAGAGATCCAGCTTGATGCCTAAGACTATAAGAGTACAATGTCTCCGGTCATGGATGCAGGGACCATTGAGAGAAAAGTTGGATAACTATGTGACATGAATTTTTAGTGTGATCTGGCAAATCACCCAATTAATAACTATCATAAATTTTGATTTATATGAAATTAGACGATTTAAATAGATTTTTATATGATAAATATTATTTTTATAATTTTTGAAGTAATATTTTATGTCTTTTCTATGAATACATTATTATAAACGTCATGTTCCAAATATTTTAATATCAAATTTGAATTCCTAAATTATACTTAGAATCAAACATACAATTTTACCGTTCTTCTCTGGTCTTCAAACTTAATGCTATCAAACCCGAACTTGTTCGTGAACTTCGAATCGAACTTCGAGCTGAACCCGAACCAACCAAAAAGTTCGGTTCGATAGGAGCCCTATCCAGCACCATACATGTACTTGGTTTTTTAAATATAAATCTTTGTAAAACCTATTTAAATTAGTAAATCTTTCAAAAAAAGGATCCATTCGATACCTTTATTTTCGTTGGACCATGATTGAAACAATCATCAGGATGATTGTTTTCTTGACAACGAGCACATTTACTTAGTAACAAAGTGAAGACCAAGAAAAATGGCAGATCATGTGATTCCGATCCCGATACCGACCATCCGATCTATCCCTTAAATTATAATGTATGATATTAAATAGAATTTCGGTTAGGGTAGGGTTAGGTTTAGAGTTAAGGTTATTGTATAGGCGGGCGTGTGTTATACAGTAAAATTTCGCAAGGAACATTTTTATTTAAGCACAAAAGATAGTTTCATAGGCAAAATTTTAAGATACAAGCTATTTTTCAAAAATAAGCATTTGTTTTTGTTTATTTTGAATTTTTGCGTTGCACATTGATCTTGCGATTTGAATGGTGCATAATTTTAAGGGATAGATCGGATGGTCGGCATCGGGACCGGATCACATGATCTGTCATTTTTCTTGGTCTTTACTTTGTTACTAACATTTACTACAAAGCTATATTCTAAGTACAAGTGACTCTTGTTATAGTAAAGGCATCCGAACTATTAGTAAAAAATTTTCAAAGATTTACTATATCGAGAGTTTATTAGTAAATTTACTATAACGAGAGGGTTTATTATAGATTGTTTTGGATTGAACTTTATTATATCAAAATTTTGATTAGTCTTTATTATAACAAGAGTTTATTACGAGAGTCACTTGTAAGAGCGTACATGTTTATGTACAGTTCTGACGGAAAAAAATAAATTTTATTTATTCCGCCAATTTTTATTTTTATTATTTAAAATTAAAATTTAAGTAACTTATTACATATATTATATATATATATATATATATTTTTAATATTCAATATTACAGCTGTCATTTTCAATTACTAGATTTATCTGATTTTTCTTACTAGCTGCTAAATTAAAGCATGTGTCACAACTGATACATTTCCATTCATCCTTAATAATGGCTTTAAAAATGTCTTGAGTAACTGATTATTTTTATTAATCATTTTATTTACCTTTTTTTCCACAGGTTTTCTATCGGATTTAGGTCCAGTGAATACGATGAACAATCAAGAACATGTGGGCAATGACTTTCAAGAAGGGAGATCATGATTATGACGATATGTTTTGGATCGTTGTCTTGTTAAAAGATCCATAACTATTCGAGAATTCGGCTTGCTTGTCTAAAAAGATTTTTGGTTAGTATTTCACAATATAACTTCTTATTCAAATTTTTAGTGAACATGTAGAATTCAACAATTCCCTGTACACAAAAAGTCTCTCACATTACACATGAACTTTGAAAAGGTGTTTAACAATTTCACGGTTTGATTTGCTTTCACCAACTTTGTAATGGACCAAGGTAGTGTTACGAAATATTTGGAATGTGGTTTTATCAGAAAAACACATTTTCCCATGTGTCGTGTTGGTGATTCTTAGTCCAAGCAATTCGTGCCAATCTGTCTTTTTCTTTGAGAAATAAGATGGTTTGAGATACACAACCCAGTAATCAAGCTTTCACAGGTTTTTCAGAACAGTCTGAGCAACTATGTTAAGGCCTGGATAAGTAATGCTTAGCGTTTCAGCAATTTCCAAGCTTGTTGTGTTGTGGTGTAATTTGAAGATTTGACCAAGAAAATGAAGCTTTCTGCACTTAAGGTTTTGGATGACCCTATCTGACTGACTTTTTTGTTTCAAGTCTCTTGTTTTTAATAATGTACTTTGAGAAATTCAGTAATTTTTTGTAACATTTTAACGTCTCAGGTTTCTGTTTCCCACAAACCTTTTACTAATGAACGATGTTTTGCAAGAGAAAGTTTGTGTTGTATTATAATGTCACTTGGATCATAAGAGTGTTGTTGTATTTAGATTTTTTATGCAAATTAGCCTGTATAACAAAGAAAAATTAGAAGCACATTACCCATTCAATTGTTGCGCAATGATTTTTAAACATGCAATTGTCAGTTCCAGTTTTTTTCGCCAGATCTATACAAGGAGCACAATTATGCTTGTGATCTGAAAATAATAATGTTGTGTTCGAATTTGATTGGTCAATTTAACAGGTAGTGGAACGCAATTTATCAATAACACTAAACTAAGAATCAAAAATTAACAATGACGTCTGAGTTATTATTGATTTCACATTCAAATAGACTCGATAAATTCTATGAAAATTCCAACTATTATGATATCTCGATTATTTTTGGTGAAAATCAGAATACTCAACATACTTTTTCAGCTCATTCAGCAATCTTGGTGACGCAGTTGCAATATTTTATGATAGCACTTTCTGATACTTGGGTGAAGAGAGAACTGAATAAGATTATAGTTTTTAAGAAATCAAATATCGAACCTCGAGTTTTTGAAATATTGCTAAAATATTTTTATGCTACAAATGAAGTGACACAATTAAATAAGAGCAATGACAAGAGTTTTCCTGGTTTAAAATTTTAATACATGTAGATATATTTACACTGGAAAAATTAATTTGTAAATCATGGTGTTGCAACACTTTTAGATATATTACGTAGATGAGTTGATTCTTGAAGATCTACTTGAATATATTCAAATTTGTCTTTTTGAATACCATTCGAAATCTTTTAAAGAAAGTTTTGCCTTGATCAACCAAGCTGCATTTGTGCATAGCACTTTTACTAAGCTTCATAAATTTTGCATTGATATTACATGTCAAAATTCAACTGTCATTTTTCAATCAACTGATTTTACCAAGCTACATGAATTTGCTCAAACGTGATGATTTAAATTTGAAGGAAATTATCATTTGGAAAAAGGTTCTTCTATAAGATGTCTCTCAAGCTGCAGATGCTGGTGAAATTTATTTAACAATTCCATCAGAAAAATGGACGCATAACAAATTTAAGCAACTTAAATCTACACTCATAAATTGTTTGCTGTTGATTTGTTTCTTCCATATCAATTCGATTGATTTTTATATCAAAGTTATGCCCTATGCTAAAAGTTTACCAGGAACACTATATAAAGATTTATTATATTATTATTCGGTGCAAGAAAGTGAGGAACAGAAGGTTTTCTCACACTCAGTACGTCTCAACTCTTTAGTTCTTTCGCAGAATCAAATCTCAAAAATAATTCACTGGATTAACGAACAAGATAACCAGCAAAAAAATTATTGCGAGGTAGTCGTGATAGATTTAAATCTACTGACTTTCATTATTTGTGTGATGATAAAGATCCAACAGTTATTGTTATTCATATAAAAGATGAGAAAAAGATCATTGGTGTGATTATAATCCATTTCAATGGAATTCACTTAGCAAACATTAAGCAGTTCCAAATAGCTTTTTATTCAAATTTAATTCTGATGACACTCAAGCTGCCAATGGAGTTCCAAGAAAACATATACAAGTGTCTTATGCTATAAAGATTATGAACAATTTTTGGAATGGTCATGATTTAGTTCTGTTTGCACCCTCTGAAAAGTAAATTGCTCATGGTTTGTTGAGCTCTAATGGAAGAAAAAGTATTTTGATATCGTGAATTATGAAGTGCATCAAGTAATGCATAAATAATTTATATTTTGCTTTGATTTATATTACATTATTATAAAATTTATCTGAATAAAATTATTTATTTATAAATAAAAAATTCAATTTTATAGATTTTTATATAATTTTTGTTTGTTAAATTGATTACTTGGCATAATCATTTATGAATATCTGTTATCTTATACGTTTCAGTTTTTCAACAATATCAAAATTTACAGCTGTGTAATATATAATGATAATATTTATTTTTTCATCTCAGTTAATTTTTATATTATGTAAAAATTACAGTTATTGATATTTTACTTAATTATAATTCCTTGAATATGAGTGAAAAATGAAACGATCAACTATTATTTTCTTATAAAATGTTACGAATTGACATATGTTAGAGTGAAATACTAATTAAAATTTGCATAACAAAATTGGGATCCAGAAACAGCTATAGTAACCCACCTCGATAAATATAAATTGGTTCAGAATCAGTTTTAGTAAACCTGTCTCGATACTACGTAACTGTATTAGTCACAGGACATGTTCCATGTCAATGAATTATATTTGTATAATGTGCGATATTGAGATTTGGAGATGGATGTATTTTATTTTAGACAAGTTTAATTCTTCTTTCGTCTTTGGATTCAATAAACCACTGTGAGCTTATTATAATAAATATATTTAGTTATAGCTTCGAATCTAAGCTTTAGATCTTTGGAGTATACTTGCTGACCATATCCAAAAAAGTAAATTTAGCCGTCAAATATCCCATAAAATTCCATTTTAATATTTCATTAATAATTTTAATTTAAATTAAATATAATTATGGTTATAATTATAAATAATATATTTATAAAGTTTTAATATATTTTTTTAATTTAGTTTTTGAGAAAAAGCAAAAAATTTTTTTAGAGTGTATGTGTAAAAAAAATGATTTCATATCATTTATGAATTGGAAGTGATATTATTTATATATGGAAGTTTGGTGAATATTTATAAAAGATGTAAATGCATTATTTTTTGTACTCAGAAAATTTTGGTATATTACACATGATCTATGGAAGTTCTGAAGGGTAGGCTACTTTTTAAAGCACTGTAAATGTTTGAGCATATTTTTTATTCATTATTATTTTAATTATGTCAGCCTTGGTGAATTTTGGTTAAATTGCTTTTGACATTAATTAGACAAATGAAAAAAATACTTTTTATCTTTCTTTTGCCATATATATAAAAAGATGAAGATAATAAGAAATACAGTTAACACCCATTAATCAGTGTAAAAATTTAAAAATTCAGTTTATCGTATCGAGATTTATTTAGTATCGAGACAGATTACTATAACTGATCCTGAACCAATTTATATTTATCGAGGCGGGTTACTATAGTGTTTCTGGAACCAAATTTGGTTTATGCAATTTTTAATTAGTACTTCAGGGTTAACAATTTACAATAGAAACTGTCAATTCATACATTATATAAGAAATTCATATCTTTTCATTTTTCGCTCTCTTATATTCAAGAAATTATAATTAAGCAAAATATCAATCACTATATACATGTTTAAGTAAAAAGCAATTTTTCACATGATGTTAAACTACATGAAATGAAAAATATTATCATCATCGTTATATATTTACACTTTGAAACTGACAAAGATAATAAATAATAATTATGCAAAAGCAAGTAAAATCCATAAAAATTGAATATTTACGTCATAAAATATCTACATCACACTTCATAATCCACAATATCAGAATACGTTTGTCCATTAAAACTCAACAAACCATGTTCGAGGGAGTATTTTGGCACCAATTTGAAGAGTCATCAAACAGAATTAAATCATGACCATTTCCAAAAATTGGTCCATAATTTTTATTGCATGCCACACTATGTCTTCGTATGTGTTTACTTAGAACTCCATTGGCAGCTTTGATGTCAGCAGAATTAAAAAGCTATTTGGAACTGAGTAAGATTTGTTAAGTGAATTCCATTGAAATAGGTTATAACCACCAATGATCTTTTCCTCATCTTTTACATGAATGGCAATAATTTTATCGTCACATAAACGATGGAAGTCGGTAGACTTAAATCCATCACGACTACCTCGCAATAATTTTTTTGCTGGTTGTCTTGTTCGTTAATCCAGTGAATTATTTTTGAGATTTGATTCTGCGAAAGAACTAAAGAGTCGAAACGTACTGAGTGTAAGAAACCCTTCTGTTCTTCACTTCCTGGCACCAAATAATGATGTAATAAATCTTATATAGTGTTCCTGGTAAAATTTCAGCATAGGGCATAACTTTGTTATAAAAATCAATCGAATTGATATGGAAGAAACAAATCAACGGCAAACAATTTTTGAGTGTAGATTTGAGTTGCTTAAATTCGTTATGCGTCCATTTTTCTGATGGAATTGTTAGATCAATTTCAGCATCTGCAGCTTGAGACTCCCCATTAAAAAATCTTTTCCCAAATGACAATTTAAATCATCACGTTTGAGCAAACAAACTAGAGCTGATTGAAAACGACAGTTGGATTTTGACATGTAATATCAATGCAAAATTTATGCAGCTTGGTAAAAGAGTTATGCTCGAATGCAGTTTGATCAAGGCAAAACTCTCAAAGGTTCCGAATGGTATTTAAGAAGATAAATTCAATTAGATCCTCGAGAATCAACTCATCGGCTGCGACAAATAAATCCAAAAGTGTGGAAACACCATGTTTTCGCAAATTGATTTCCACTGTAAATATATCGATATCTAGATGTATTAAAATTTTTAAACCAAGCAGAAAACTTTTGTCATTACTCTTATTTAATTGTGTAACTTCATTTTTAACATGAAATTACCTTAGCAATACTTCAAAAACTCGAGGTTCGATATTCGGTTTCTTAAAAACAATCCTCTTATTCAGTTCTCGCTTCACCCAAGCATTAGAAAGTGCTACCGCAAAATATCGCGACTGCGCCACCAAGATTGCCGAATGGCCTGAGAAAGTACGTTGAGTATTTTGATTTTTACCAACAATAATCGAATGTCATAATAGTTGGAATTTTCATAGAACTTATTATCAAGTCTACTCGGGCGTCATTGTTAATTTTTATGTACGTTAACGTTAACGTGTGTTAAGATAAACTACCGCTACCGCATGTATCAAATATCTGTGTTAAGCTTCTATCAAGCATATCGATATACATCCATATGAAAGTCAGCACATAACGATGTATAGTTAAAAGCCTAAATAAATGTACCACTGTTTATTTACATCAAACCAGCCCCCTCAAAATAAAGTACATGTATATAAGCACAGCAAAAAAACACAACAAAACAATACACACACCCTATATATAAAATGCACCTAAGAATATACTCTTTTATCCCATACCATTCAAATTATCATGGCACATATCCCCATCGAAAAAAGAGCCCAAATTCATACCCTTCTTCAAGAAGGATATTCCTCTCGTTTTATTGCAAACCGTGAAAATATTTCTCAATCCACCGTCATAAGAGTAAAGCAAAAAAAAAGATACTCTAAAGATTTACCAAAACCAGGTCGTCCTAGAATTTTTACTGGTCGAGACGAACGAAATATCATACGTCTAATTTCGAATGGTGATTGTTCTACTGGAGCTATCGCTATGGATACAAGTTGACATCCATTTTCGCTGTATATCACATAATGCGAATGATATTTTTCCATAATCACCTTTTTACGGTACATTACAAGAAAAAAGAAAAACGGTTAGTAATTAAAAGAGAGAGAAGCATGTACGCGTGTTTTTACCTTTAAATATAAGTTCGCGGAGAGAAGGAAGGAAAGAATAACGCGTTTTTTCTCTTCTCTCACCTTTTACCTTTCAAGGAAAGAGAAAGAAATAACGCGCGTTTTCTCTTCTTTTTTACCTTTCATTTAAATATCTCTATTTTTATATAACTAACAATAAAATATTTTTTACATTTTATATAGATATGGAGTCTCTTATACAAAAATTCGATAGTAATAATAATAATCACTGTCGTCCTGCTCTTCTTTTCATATATATCGGTTAGTTATCGGACATGTCAAATGAATATAGAGTCGTCGTTGGTTCTACTGAATATAGTATCCCAGAAGCGTTTGCCTATCTAGACGGTCGTTTCGACCAAGAAGAGGCAGAATCTAAGCGTTGTTCGTTATATGACTTTCGAAATGGTGAATACCAACCCAGCGCTCATGAGAAGAAAGAATTTCAAGATATGGTATTCGAGTTCAATCGGACTAAACGTCGTATTGGACAAAACGAAGCCAATAACCCTTTTCGTAACTGGTATAATTCCATCGATCTATCTCAGATGGAAAATATACTTCGTATGATACGTACACAGGAAGACTTGTTGTATGCTGAATGGACAGTAGCTTATGGTTTCAAAAAGACCTATACAAATTACGGTTCTAATTTGAGAAATCTACAAATGATATCCCTTCGTAATGAACTCATGGCTTCTGAAATTGAAGAAGTCTATGGTTTAAATATAAATACTAGAGCATTAGGCGGTCGTATGTTATATATCCCAGATGAGGAACTGTTCTTTAATGTAACTGATTTTTTCCAAGTTAAATACCTTTTTCAAATCGGTTATAGTCAGTGTTGTCACTTGGACGTAAATCCAGCAATTTGATTGGTCAGGACGCTTGTCCAACCAATCAAATTGCTGGATTTATGTCCAAGTGACAACACTGGGTTATAGTGTTCCTGGAGGAAACTCCCATCAATAAGAATTTCTATTGCATATTGAAGCTCCGGTATGTATAAATCTAGAACGCCATCATTGGTAATAACTTACCCACATCTACAGATACTGTTACATTTTCCGGAAGATGATTATATATTGCACGGTACAATTCAACTTGCCATGCTCTTTCTAAAAGCCTTCTTCCATCTTTAGATTTACTGTAATTATTTTTCAAGATATTTGAGTCGATGTTAGCTAATGCGTTTTGACTAATTCGCGTATATTTTTATCAAATAAACCAAAACGAATTGACTTTTGTATACTCCAAAAGGCATTGAGTTTGAGTTGAATTCAAATAAGTCTTGTTTTGAAATGAAAGCTGTGTTAGCTCTACTGCTTTCTTCTACTGGTTGGTATTTGCCAATATCCAGAGGATAAATCCAAAGATGAAAACCACTTTGAGTTTCTAAGATTATCTAACATTTCATTAATTCGTGGAAGTGGATATGCATCTTTTGAGTAACAAAATTTAATCTTCTATAATATATACACAGTCATTTCTTTCCATTTTTTTTGACACCACAACAATTGGAGAGGCCCAAGGACTTATTGAAGGTTGTATAATTCCAGCTTGAAGCATTTTTTGTATTTCTTCAGCAATGAATTCTTGATCTGGAATTGTTGCTCTATATGGCTGCTGTTTGATTGGAATAGTTCCATTAGTGTTAATTCATCAGTCAGTGGTAATAGTGACGACGACGACGACGACGACGACTGTGACAATGGTGATGATGGCAATGATAGAAATGGTGATGATGGCAATGATAGAAATGGCGATGATGATGATGATGATGATGATGATGGTGATGATGATGATGATGATGGCGAGGACGATGGTGGTGCTATTGGTGACTTTTTATAATGAAAAAAAAGTATTAAAAAAAAACTAATTAGAATTATTTATTGATTTTTTCTCAGAAAAAAACTGAAAGCACATCAATTTGATATGGGTCAGTTCTTAGCAAACTGATGGATCAGCATGCCGTTAAAAAAACTGAAAGCACATCGATTTGGTGTGGGTCAATTCTTAGCAACCCCGAAGCAAGAGATGGATCGGTATGCCGTTATCATTAGGTTTCATTTCCCATGAAAATTATTCATTCCATCATAAAAATATTTTTTATTCCATTTATAAAAAAAGATTGACTTACATTTGTATTTGTTTTATAGAGTATGGCAATATTTTTTTTCGGCATCTGTATTATCATCTTTTATAATTTCGTTGAGTTGTCTTCGATAATTTCTGAAGATTAAGAAATAATCTGTGTATCCGAGCATGCGCATGAATAAGTCAAATGAAACATAATCCCATTGTTGGGTTGAAGATAGTGAAAAGTAATTTTTATTTCATTATGTTAGATGGTTCTCGTTCCGACATTTTTTTTGTTCGTAATTTGGTTTTTCACATGTGTGATAGCTTGATTAGCGTTAGATGTTCACTCACACTATTATTATATTTATTATCGATATCTTTGTGACACACCAAATCAGAAAATCCAAATGGCTGTGCACAACAATGATAGCGATAGGGTAATTGTTTGCTTTAGCTGCAAACATTATTGCCTTACTCACGGCAAGCTGTGAGAAACGACGAATATCGTGATTTTTGCGATTGAATATCGATATCGATATGGATATCAGAAAAAAGTGTCACCATGTTTGGATCGGAGGTCGGAAGTTGATCATCATCGGATTACAAATGAAAACCAAATACATGTAAAAAAAAAACGGAAGATCAAATTTATTTGTATATATATCGATATCTCAAAAGATTATCAAAAAGCTAAGAAAAAGCTAAGTATAAATGCTTTGGCATACCGATACTTTCAAATACATTTTCACTATACGCAATAATATTAATAGATTTTTATCTCAATGTCTCGGAACAAGTAGGCTTGATTTCCATCTATCGAATATACCAGACCACATGCCCATGAGACAACCGCGAATAGTACTTTCTGAAGTGCTCTTCAGTTGGTCCGCAAGCCAAATTCGTGGTTGTTGGATTAAAGGTTAAAGATTAGCGTTAGGGATAAAATGCGTGAAAGTCACGATACACAAATTTCTTAATGTGAATGTTATTCAACCCTCGAGTAATATCGATATACGCAATTAAATATATATTTGTGAAGATCACTTTTGCATAATCCATCACTATTGTTATCAAGTATTCATTCCATAGCCAATCCAGCACTTTAGAACCGTCTGAATCTAATTTTGAAAAAGTTGATTAGGTTGAAAAACAAAAAAGTGATATGCTTACACTTTAAAAGGTGTTCATTTTACCTCGTTATAAACTTGGATGTAATTTGCTTTGAATTGTGTAATGATTTTAACACAACTTTTTTCTTTGTCATTTCGTTTAAATTTATTTTCGACGTGCTCCCAATACCCATTTAATGGACCGTCCAACCGTCGAGTACCGTTACTGTATATTCATCAATATTATTGCATTCATTTATTAGACTGTCGATATCTTTATCTCTACTGGACCATTCAACATAAATTCGTTTGTGATAGCGAAAAACATCCAACACAGTACTCATTTCTTGACATTCGGTACATTTACTACAATCAAATAACCCATACAAGATAATCTAATCGCGGCCGATTAAAACGATGAAGGTAACAACGTTTAAGTACTTGAATAAAATTCCATTATTATTTTCAACATTGGAGAGAAGCTCTGCTACATAATCACTAAGAGCTTGTGGCGAAATTGATTTCAAAATAGTTTCAGTATTATTATTATCCAATTTTTTTTTGTAGCTCTCTTTCAGCTTTAGAGATAAGGCAATTTATACATGTTTTATAAGATTTTTCTTTGAATATGAAAGATTCGGGTGAATAATAATGAGTACAAGAACTACATTTATTCATTTTGTAGAAGTTATGTAAGCAATATTAGTGAATTGTAAAATCCAAGAATTATTTACTAAGATAATTTGGAACTCTATGAGATATACCGATTTGGACAAGTAAAACTTAATACTAGAAATTACACAAGATTTTTTATTTAAGGTAAGATTTGATTACATGAAAAAACTGGTCTCTCTAAGCATTTTTCTCATAATAGATTGGGCTTCGAATAATAAGATTTTTCATTTATAGTCTCCAGGAGACTATAAATGTACTATAAATGTCTCATATGACGATGGTGGCGCGATTTGATTGTCAGATAACAGACGACGGTGACGCATTCCGTCGTCAGATAATTTGATTAATAAAAATAAAGTTTGAGATTATGTTGAAAGAATTTCAATATTGATTATCTATTATTATATCAACTATTCCAGTAGCCAAATAAAATAACAAAGATAGTATAATACTTTGCTGAACTCTTTTCAAATACTTGATAGTCTTTATATTTACTTAATATCTCAAAATTAAAAATCAAATTTGCAAATAATAAACAAAATCACCATTTTGAATTTGTTCTTTTGCTTTATATTTATATAGAATTATTTTCTACAAAAAAATAAAAACAAAAAATAATTATTATATAAATTTAAAAATATAAAATATTAAGTTAAGAAATATCTAAAAAAAATCAAATTCTTGTAATTTAATTTTTGGTTTATATTATTGAGCCCATTTTTATTTTATTTTTGAATAGTTTGCATAGAATGTATATTTCTTTTAGTTACAAGGCTAAATATATTATATATATTTTCTTCACTAAAAGTTGTATTGTTATTATTATGAATAATAGTTAATATTATAATAATTCTTTATACACATTTGAATTGCCAAATTCGTACTATAGCCATAAAATTATTCAAAATTTGATATAAAGTTGGAATTAGAATTAGAATTAAAGTAAAGATCAAAGTTATAAATAAAATTATCTCACTGACATTTTTTATTAGTATTTTACATTAGATTTAAATATTTATTTCCTGTATTTTCACATTTTTCATTTTTTTGTATCAGAATATTTTGTTAACTAATCAAAAATTTGTACATTCTTATTGGTTTATATTATTAATAAATCACATTCTTATTGAATTGTGATATGAATTTGATACATATTCCAAATATGCATTCTTTATTATTATTTACAATTATCAAAGTATAATATATTTTATAAGATTTTTATAAATTAATTTACTTATCCAAATAATATAAATTTTCTCAATTAAATATAAGATTCAAAAGGTTATTATTAAGTCTTGTTTAACTAGAATTTGTAAATTATTTTAAATTATTTCACAGAATTTATTAATTTTAACTAAAGTATATGTTTTTAAATTAATGTTTCAAGATGTAATTTAGAATCTAGCAATTTTTTCCAATGAAATTTATAATTGTTTATAAGATATTTTATTAAATTATTAACTTGTATATACTAAAGTTTTTTATTTATTGAACAATTAAATAAATTATTTTTTCTTCTTAATCCAACTTTATAAGTATATATTATATTATATACTGTTCAAAAAAAATAAAATTAAATATTATTTTTGTTTACTATATAAAAATTAGAAATATTTTTTTAGTAAATAATTATATAAAAAATTTAGAAATTTATTAATTAAATTACTTATATAAAACTTTTTTTATATTTTTATATATACTTTAAATTTGCAAATATTTTACTAATTATTAGAATTTTAACCAAAGTTTTATTGTTATTTGAATTATTATTTATATATATTTCAATTAAAAAATTATATTTTTTTAAATTGGAATAATTTCTTTAAGTAAATTAATTAAAATAGTATATTTTATTTGTTGAGAGCTAAGTTCAAAATTACTATTATTCACTTTTATTTTTTTATTACTATAATTAATTATATATAGTTTTTCAATAGTATAAAATACAATTAACATATTTTATATTCTAATTATTAATTATTTATTTATTTAATTAAAAATATATAAAAATACTCAAAAATGCAAAAATTTTAACATTTTTATCAAAATCTTTGTCCAACTGAAATTCATGAAACTCTTTATGAATATCTAATACATAAAGGCATTTAATCGCTCTAACTAGCCAGCTGTCATTAGGACGTTTATAAGCAATCCTATTATTTTGTTTTGTTGAACAAATGCACTAGCCTATTTTGACATTAGAAAAAATAATAATAACGCGCAGGAAAAAAGTTGAACGATTTTATATGCATGTATTATTTGTAAACGTGATTGATTTCTATTAAATCTACTAACGCTACGAATCAGAGTATGCGCGAAGATTTTGGTTCTCTTTTTTCGCTGACATTTCGTACTAGTATTCTTCATTGACAGATACGGCTTCTTCCCGTTTGATTTTGGTGAGATTAGTTCTTTGCGGTAGATTTTCTATCGTAGTAAATTTATAGTTTGTGTTTTCTGCTCGTTGGCAAGTTTTCGTCGATGTTTCCCAGTCATCGTGAGTTTCTAAATTCGTAGTTAGTTATGTTTCCTCTGAACTACCGCTTGCGATTTAGTTAGATCGAGCTAATGTTAGCTGTATTATTGGTAAAGTTCTTTCATTCTTCAATGTTTCTTCAATCGTTAGTGCGATTTTGTAGTTTATGGAAGCATTTCCAAACGGAATGCCGTACTCCTACGATGTTGTCTTGGTTGGTAATCCGTATTTCACATAATACATGTATATTGAGTATTTTGCAGATTTCTAGATGCATATTCAACCACCTCCATTTAACTGAAGCACTAATTAAAACCTCGATAAACTACAGAAACAGCGATAGTAAATCCGCCTCGTTAAATTGAATAGACCAATTCGGTTTAGCAGGATTGCCTTTATAAAAAGCGAATTTCGAGTGTCAAATACATGTACATCAGTGATGCGATGTTGCTATACATACGAATGTTATCCAAAATACTAACAACACAACCCCCCAACAATCGATAGACCTGACCTGACAAACGAAATCCCGAAATCACAAATCCTTACAGTTCAACAATCCCGACATAAAATCCCAACATTTACAGCTCAAAACACTGAAGTTATGTACATAAAGCTAGGGTATGTTATGTAGAAATTGCGTATTAGCACCGGTGGTTTACTCCTTTTAATGCTTTTAATTTTTGAACGTCAGGATTCTGTATTTGGGATTTTGTGAGTATGGGATTACGTTTGTTGGATTAATCGATTGTCAAGATTATTGTTGTCAGAATTTCGTACCAGATCCTACACACGGATATTCAAAAGTACTGCGGAAATTTTATTACCATTTTTCTTAAAAATGGTCTAAATAAGTTATCCCGAAGAAGCTGAAAGAATTTTTAGGATTCCGTCGAAAAAAGAAAATTTTTATATATCTTCTCAAAAACTTCTCAAAAATCGCAATGATATTACCATTTTTCTTAAAAATGGTCTAAATAAGTTATCTCAAAACTCAAATAATTAAAATAATTAACAGGTAAGCATTACCGAAGAAGCTGAAAGAATTTTTAGGATTCCATCGAAAAAAGAAAAAAGTTTTATATGAATCTTCTCATGAACTTCTCAAAAATTTGCATTTTGATGACCTCATTCCTATAACATTCGAAAACTAGCGAACCTTATTCGAAAAATACTGCGGAGAATTTTTCTCAAAAAACTATCTGAATAAGTTACCTAAAAACAAAAAATATTAATAAAATGAATCTTCATCGAAGAATTAGAATTCCGTCGGGAATAAAAAAGGTATATACATGTATATATATTCTCAAATCATTCCTATTTTTGATAGTATTCCTAATATCATTCAAAGATTTTATTTAAATAGTCTAAGTATATTATTCAAAAAATTGAAAAACTTCTAGAGTTTAACAAGAGTAGAGAGAAGAATTTTTATCAGTTTGAAAAACCATATCGATGTTTCTTTTTGCTGATGATCAACACATTTTGATGACATCATTTTGTACGTCCTGAATCTGTGCCAAGTTTTATCGATCATAGACCAATAGCCTCAGCATCCAATAAATTTTTGATCAGACCGGCAAAACAAATCCGACAAAAGAAAGAAAAAATACAAGAAATGCAAAAATACGAGAAATAGGTGTTTAAATCTAGCTTGGAGTACTAATTAAAAACGTCTAGGAGGCAAATTTATGTATAAGCTATAACTCAGCTCTAACCCTAACCCTTATCCTAAAACCAACCTTTTAATGTTAATTAATATTACAGTAGAATTTTCCGAGATCAACAAAACCATGGCACAGATTCAGGATGTGCATACCCTTAATCAGTGTTGTACATTTTGGATGTCCAAGCACTTTTTTGACTGTCCAAATGTCCAAACGTCCAAATGTCCAAGTGTCCAAACTCTTATACTATTAAAAAATCAAATAAAAAATATATGATTATATACAACGAGAAATTCTAAACATTTTTAATTAGAGTGTCCAAACAGGTTATTTTAATAAAATTTTGAGTAAATTTGATTTTTTTTTTGTCAAAAATGTCCAAGATTGTCCAAAGGCATGTCCAAAGCTGTCCCGTGACAACACTGCCCTTAATCTTGCATCGATACCTATACTTTTTGGGGGTACTGTACATGTATCACACCGAATTAGAATAACAGGTTAACGTTAATTGATATACAATCTATTGATTTTTATAAAACACCTTTTTCAATATTTAAAAAAATGGATTCGTCTTTCTTCAAAAAAATTCTTAATACAGAATCCATATCGACAACTTCCGCAGTGGGTAATTCAATCAATAATCTTAATCATACTGTTCTAATAATTACTGATAATAAAGTGTCATCGTTAAGAACAATTAATTCTACCCGTCATCACGAAGAGCTTCGAATATCCAAAAAACAAAAAAGAGATAACGACTCTGACGACGAATATTCTCGCAGCTATACACACCACAAGAAATCAACTAGCTCCAAGCAGTGCTCTTCCGCTTCTAAAAAACAAAATTCTGATTCAGAATATTTTTCCTCTTCTAAAAAACATAAAAGACAAGAAGGTTACATTTCAGATTATTCTTCCTCTTCTAAAAAACACAAAAACCAGGAAAATTATAATTCATATTATTCTCAGACAAGTTTACACATTAAGAAGCCAGAGTCAGAAAATTTTATAATTTACCATAAACATACTGATGAATCGATCAACAATGAAAAATTTAATGACATTATTGAATCGTGTTTCGAAAAATTAATGATAAACTTTCGGAACTTGTTCAATTCTGGCGAAGAATTAGATGATATAGCCAAAAATCTACAGGCAATATTTGAAATCCAAAAAGAATATTCTAGTAATAAAGAAGGATTTATAAAAGTCCTTGAAGTCAACAATCAATTTACATTACTTCTGGGATTTTTTTATCATTATGGAATTAAAATCGAAAAGAATCATCAATTAGCTTTTGAAAATTATAAAAAATCTGCAAGACAAAATAACCCATTGGCTCAATATTTACTTGGATTTTGTTATGAAAATTCTATTGGAACTCAAAAAGATGAAGAAAAAGCAGCTGAGGATGGAGATGCTTTAGGAGAATCTATCGGAACACAAAATGATGAAAAACAAGCATTTGAGTGGTATTTGAAATCTGCAGAGAATGAAAATGCTAGAGGACAAAATAATCTCGGTTTTTGTTACGAGAATGGAATCGGAACTCAAAAAGATGAGAAAAAAGCATTTGAGTGGTATTTGAAATCAGCAGAAAGAGGAGATGCTTTAGGACAAATTAATTTCGGAACTTGTTATCGAAATGGAATCGGAACTCAGAAAGATGAGAAAAAAGCATTTAAATGGTATTTAAAATCTGCAGAGAGTGGAAATGCTATAGGACAGTGTTATTGTTATCGAAATGTAATCGGAACTCAAAAAGATGAGAAAAAAGCATTTGAGTGGTATTTAAAATCTGCAGAGAGTGGAAATGCTAGAGGACAAAATAATCTCGGTTTTTGTTACGAGAATGGAATCGGAACACAAAAAGAGGAGAAAAAAGCATTTGAGTTGTATTTGAAATCAGCAGAGAGCGGAGATGTTGAAGGGCAATATCAGCTTGGACTGTGTTATTATTACAGTGATGGAACGTATAGAGATACAAAGAAAGCATTTATGTATTTCCAGAATGTAGCTGAGTCAGATTCTGTTAATGCTCGATATTTTCTTGCAGAATGTTACTTTCAAGGAAATGGAATAAATAGAAACGAGAGGAAAGCATTTGAATGGTATGTAAGATCCGCAGAATCTAATCATGTTTACTCTCAATTCAAATTGGCAGAATGTTATCAATATGGCTTTGGAATTCCCAAAGATCTCGATATGGCATTAAAATGGTACAAAAAGGCCTACGAAAACGGTCACGAACGAGCAGCAGAGCTTGTTGAGTCATTTAATTTCGAAAAAATATATTCTAATTTTTGATGGCCTTTCAGTTTAGTATGACATTATTTTATAATTCGTTTTTTATCCTTGCTATTCATTTATAATCTATTATTTCTCTCTCTCTCAACATATTATCTTACCCATTTACATAACGAGTTTGTTATAGTTACCCGTAATTTGACCACAAATACCTGTAAAATAATCAAGAAATAATATTTCAATAAGTGTTTTTTACTGGTATAAATATCTGTAAATTAGTATCGGTATGTTATTTACATACCGATGCTAATTTATAGCCAATAAATCTGTAAAAGTGAGTGAGGTAAAATTCCATACTGTTCCTAAATTAAGCACCACCCTGTTTTAACTTTAATGTTACTCACTTTTTGTAACAAAATATAATTTTCTAATTTCAGTTATAATATCTATATATTATAAAAAAAACATTGCGTTTTTATGACGAGTTCATATTAACGCGTTTCTTATTATTTTCTATCTTAATAACGATTTTTCACATGTCAGATAACTTGTAGGATTTATTATTCAATAACGTAAAAAATCAGCTATAATAAAATCACCTTTTTATATATTATATTCATAAAATTATTGTTATGGAGTTGATCATATATTGTATTTGAATAATTTATCGTTATTATAATTAGGAAACGGAAACCGTTTTAAATCATTGATTTTTAGTACCCTAGCCATGGCAAAAAAAAGGGTCTGATCATGTGATATTTGTGTTGTCCGGCAAAATTCTACGATAATATAGGTTATTGTTAAAGGTTAATTTAAAGGTTAGGATTAGGGTTAGGGTTAGAGCTGGAGTCAAGATTATATGTAAAATTGTCTTCCCAACTCTTTTTTAGTGTACCAAGCTGGATTAGGTATTTATTTCCCGTATTTATTTACTTTTTTCATTTTCTTGCGCCCGATTTGTTTTGCCGGACTGATCAAAATTTTACGCATTTTTATTGGTTTGTGCCACAATCGGCACGTGATCCGACCTTTTTATTTTGCCATGGCTAGGGTACTCCAATTACGTAATTTTTCAGACTCCTGACGATCTTCTTTTTAACAAAAGAAAATACATGTATCTGGTTACACAGATACTTGGTGTAGTCGCCGGTATTGTTGCGTTGATTATAATAATTAGTCAAAGAGGGGTTTTTTTGCAACAGGGTGAGAGCTAGACTGAATTATTAACGAGTAAAGGGTTTCTTTGGGCATTCTAAAGGCTTCCCGTGGCGACTTGTAAGCAAATCGACATTAAAGATATGGGGCGTTTACAAACTAATAATAAAACAAAATAAAATTATAATTCAAAATCAATTTAACGATTCTAACGCAATAGGACTTATTGATGCGGCCCGGACAAAGAAAAAATCAAATCTAAATGACAGTAATATCAAAAACACAATCGACGACTTATTTAGAGTGGAAGAGCATCTACTACTTGCAATTACTCACAAGGTTTGAAGTTTGACCAAGAAAATAAAATAATAGTGTATTTACAAGTAGTATTACTACTACAAGTAAGAACTTTGTTATTTTATTAGACCAAAAGCATGTTTCTACGAAGGCTCGAAAGCACCTCTATATATACAGGACCGAATTACTACGCTAATTCTAAGGTTAGTATTTTACATCTGTTTCTTTGGGGCTTATTATCAAAAAATCAAGTATCTATCGTTCGATTTCTAATCTATTTTTATTAAAGGACTATTATCTACAGATAATCGTTTGTCTCCTTTGGATAATCACGCGTCGAGACGTTCAATAATATTAAAGAATCAGAAGAGAGATTTATGACTAAGGAAAAAGGTATTGTCTCGTATTGTGATTCGGGTTAATTAGGAACTAATTTAAAAAAGAATTTTTATTTAGGAATAAATTTAGGAATTAATCGAACGGAATTAGGAAATTCTATTGTGGACTATTTAAGGTTGGATTTTCATGGACAAATTAAGCGCATAAATTATAGAATTAAAGGATTTAACGTTACTTTGGTAACAGTATATGATCTAATATAGCCAAAAAAATTGGTCATGTTAGTGTTAAGATTACATCCTGTTATATAGCCATGACTATATATAATTCCTTACAAAAATAAAGTTTCAAAATATAAAAAATTTAATTAAATATTACTACAATTAGTATAAATAATTATAATTAAATTTATAAACCGTATTTTTACAACAAAATTATATAAGATAATCATAAGAAAAATTAATATTTATAAATTATAGAGCATTTACTATGAGGAATTGTAAACATTTTAGATTATAATTAAAATTATAATCCATGTTTAGTTACAAAACAAAGCTGAAAAATATTTTGAACAAATTTAATCATATATTCTTATAAACAAATTAATTTTTTAATATTGTAAAAATTACTAAATAAAAATCAATATAATAAAATTTGATTCTATAAATTAACTATTATGATCCAGTACAAAAATGTAAATACATCATTTTGTTATTAATAAAAAAATTTTTTACTTTAAATTATAATTAATATGTTTATATAATTTTTTATTATAATTAACAAAAATAAAAATTTTATTAATTAATAATTTTTTGAATTTAATTATTTTGATTGTTTTATATAGTTATTTATAATCATTTTTTATAAATTTTATATAATAAAAAAATCAGATATTTGAATTTAAAAATTAATTTTTCAATAACTAGTGATTTAATTTAAAATACAGTACTTATCAGAAGTAATATATCTCTTTTAACTTTCTATAGATCATATATAATATATCAAAATTTTTTAAGTACAAAGAATATTATAAATACTAATTGTTAATATCTTTTATAGATTAATAAAGCTTCTATATTGAATATTATATATTCATATTATATATATAAAATTAGTTATTTCATAATATATATCTCAATATTCAATAATCTAATTCTTGATATCTAGTAATTTGATTTAAACAAAATAATATCATTTAATTTATCTAGTTGAGATAAATTGAACAGTATTATTTTTGTTTAAATTAGATCACTGAATATTATTTTTATCTTCAATAATTAAATTCAAATTAATACTATTCAATTCATTTTGAATAGATAATTAAATAGTATTATTTTGTTCAAATTAATCAAATTCATTTTTTTGATAATCAATTTCTAATAAAAAATTGATTAACAAATATAAATTAATTATTTTAGAATATAATATCTCAATAAATTATATGATATTATTTTTTATTTAAATTGAATTACTAAATATCAAGATATTATATTTTAAAATAACTGATTTATTATATTTAAAATATAAAAGTTTATAAATATATAATACTTAATATAAAAACTCTATCAATTTATATATGTAAAAGATATTATTTATAATATTTGTGCTTAGAAAATTTTGATATATTATATATAATTTATAAAAAGTTATGAGAGATATGTTATTTCTGACAAGTATTATATATATATTATTATATATATATCAATATACTTGCTAAATACAAATTTATAAAATTGCATATTTATAGAAAAATATTAAAAATCAATTTTTTTAGAAAAAAATTTTTTTTAAAAAATTCAAAAAGTTTTATTTTATCTAAATTTTATTAAAAAATAATAAAAGAATAAAAATAGTACAAATAATTAAATTAAAACATATTTTTGATAGAGTAAAAAAATTATAAACTTTTAATTAATAAATTTTATAATTATAATTAGAAAATTTTATTTTTTCTTTTGATGTATCTATAGTTTATATTAGATTATACTATTCTAGATATAAATTTGATTGTTTCTAATTATTATAATATATAATAATACTTGATTTTTAATATATATAGCTCCAAATATTTTTAAATACAGAAGATAAATTAGTTATAAAAATAGTATTAAAATAAATAATTTGTATGAGTTTATTTTTGTTCTTTCTTAAACTGTTTAGCGAGCAAATTTGTTAACTAAAATTTTTTTAGCTTATTTTTGTATATTTGTTTCTAATTTTTATAAGTCTTAATTCTCTTTTTTTTCTAAGTTAAAATAAAAATATAGCATATTTTTAATCAATATAATCTAAAATTTGTAATTTTTATTTATAAATTTGCGCAAAATATTTGATTTATATTGTAATTAGTTATGTAATTTTATTATAAATATTTTTAAATTTGCTTATTTTTAACTTAAAGATAATTATATTTTTTCATATTTGTTAAAAAGTGAAAATATACTATTATATAATACATAATTAAAGCTAATTTTAAATAACGTTTTCTAAAATATTTTAATTTTTGATAAAATTGTATCAGAAAGTTAAAGAATTTTATCAGGCAAATTTTCTACCTGACTGTTTAAGGAATAATTATTGTTTTCAAATTGAATTACTTACATATTTTTTTATTTATTCAAATTTTAATAATAATATAATTATGCAAATTAATAATTTATTAGCTATAAATAGCTCATTAAATTCTAAATAATCAATTAAATGTTGTATTACTCTATTTTATTGAGATAATTATTTTGTTCAGAATTCAAAAATTCATGTTGATATAATACAGTCAAAATTTTAGTTTCCTTCCACAATTACGAATAGGATTTGGAGCAAAAACATCCCAAGCATCAATGATATACAATTTAAAATATTGAATTGAATAGTATTAGTTTGGAGCTCGTGTTCTAAATCATATCCTTCAATAACTAGTCTTTTCTATAATGCATCTAACAATTAATAATTATTTTTTGGTATATAAATTTTTTTGCAAAATTTAGTTTAATAAATAAAATATAATTTTCGCATCAAGCAGGCTATCGTGTTCAGTGATAAAATAAACTTTAATATTTGTTAAATTGTTAATCATTATTTATTTTCTGATTTGGCGACGCATATGAATATTTAAATTTTTAAAAAATCATTTTAAAGTGATATTCGTATCCATGCAGTTTTGTTCCACTAATATTGAACTGACAAACTTTTTTATACCAGAAATTGGACCAACTGCTAATGTTTTAATGGTTCCATCTGCCAAAAATACAGCTAAAAAAAGATAAATAAATAAATTATAAAATTATTGATGCCTTTAAAAATATCTTTCAAATCATAATTTCAACATCTTAATTCAATATTTTGAGTGTTGCATTGTGTGCTTCACCTACTTTATGTATTGATGAATATCCATGCTTTTGCTTTAAAAACGTACAATAGATTATTTTTATCAATATGTAATTGTATATATTTTTAGGTATATATAATTCATCAAAATTTAGTTGGATTTTTTTCAATTTCTCAAATTTATAAATGATAAAAAAGTGAAATTTTGTATGGTACAGGAACTCTTAAATCGACAATATGTTTCATGTTAAAATTTTTTCAACTTTTTAACTAAGAAATAAATCCAAAATTTTGACCGGTAATATTATAGAAAGAAATTTTTTGATAATACCGATTAAATTTTGAATTCATTTCTTAGTTAACATGTTGAAAGCTTAATTAAGAAGTTGAAAGCATTTTTAACATGAAACTATTGTCAATTTAAAGTTTCTGTACCATATGAATTTAAACTACAGAATCATATAAATTTTTATCTGTGTTTCTTATCGTATGCACATTTTTGTGTACAGTAATTAGCAAAAATGAGTGTTTCTAAACTTTTGATCAAGTACTGTGCTTTCCTTTTTCTGCTAATTTCAAATACCAATCAAATATTTTGCTATCTATTCTTATTCCATTTTTTTTTAAATCGTTGACATAAACTAAGAAAACGATTTTATTATATATAAATTAGATAAATAAGCATATACTTATTTATGAAATTTCATTTTGACTCTTGTCTTGGATTATAGATAAAATTTGTCAAAAGATAGTTATTAATCTCTCGTGAATTTTGAACCATCCTCATCGTCTTTGATTTTCATGGCAGAAGATTACTTGTATTTATAAATTCATATTGTTTATTCAATGGATAATGAATGACAAAGTGGAGAGTCAATTTACGCATTTATTATAATCTATACCTGTATCCAACTATCCTTTCTGAACGTACATTGATTGCTTGTCTACCTTTTTATATTTCATATACATTTGGAAAGAAGATTACTATATTTAGTGAATCTATGTTGTTGACTCATAAAAGAAATAATATGGCATAACATATTGAATATCGTGATTCTTAAAACTCCACATTATTATGATCAACAAAATACTATTTCTTGTATATGAGAATAACAGTAAATCAATGAATTTGAATTTAAAAAGCAAAATATCATGTATAACTTTCAATTAATATACGTACATGTAGAAGAATAAATCATAAGAAAATATTATTAGTGGCAGTGATACAAAGCACGTAACAAATACGTGTTAACGTTAAGGTGAGGGTGAGGAGTAGATTCTAGTGGACTCACTTTTCCGATATTTTTAATTATCTCAAGCTAGATTTAGACATCTACGTACTTCCCATATTTTTTCACATTTTTAACATTTTTCATTTCTTCTATCGGAGTACTTTTGCCGAACCGATCAAAAAATTATGCTCTCTTATTGGTTGTGTCGCACGGCATGTCCATTTCGGGCTTGTATCGCTTGTATCACTTGTATATGCGAATTAAAAAGGCAACTCCACAATAAATCATAATACATGTACATGTATATACGTAATAGAATGGTGGCTTGAATGCATTCCTTATAATCAGATTATTGAACCTACTGAGAAGGAGGTTTAATTGGCAAATATGCAGACTTAAAGAGACTCATCTTAAGGGTTTATAGATAATACAAAAGTATCGAAAATCCTTTTATAAAAATTCAATAGATCAAATGACTAGGTTTCATATACGGAGTCTTAATTTTATTCTTGTTTCAGAACATTTATAGTTACCTCAAAGAAGGGTTGCAACTAGAGATGGCGCAGCAAGTACGTGACGCTTATTTGTCACCTGTGACAACACGTTGCAACTCCAAAATTTTATAAGCCGCAACTAGTTGCAACTAGGTGATGCTTTATTTGTCACCACGTTGCAACAGTTGCCGCGCCATCTTTAGTTGCAACAACTTTATTGTTAAAATATTGTATATCGTGACGTGATTTCATGGTGGCATTGTTCTATGCAACGGTCAACTTTTTAGCATATGCGATCTAGAATCAGAAATACAACAAATTAAAAATAATTCCATGCATTGCCCTAGAAATCCTACGGAAAAAAGCATGCACCAAAGCATCTGATATCTATTCCGTTGGTATATTGATGTAATAAAGCTACAATTTTCACTTTATTCTAAGCACGATATATGTACGGCTTACGGCGGCCAGAGATACGCCACGAAAATATATTGAATTAATGGCACATTGCTGAGATTCTGATTCATCTAAACTAACAACAATAGATGGAATTATCCAATTGAGAGGTTATAGTGGTTTACAAGCTGAGTCTCCTATCGCCACGAACAATTAACACCCTGGCACAATATAATAAAGTCTGTCTATTTGAGAAATACAAAAAACAACGAGTTCGAAATTCTCTTTACAGTATAAGATACAAGATAGTTATTTATAAAGTCTATGACCACGCAAAATTTTTTGAGTGTTTTATTAATAAAAACAGTGAGAATTCATGTCATTACACTACATAATTACTTTTTACAAAAACTGTTTGTATAGATAGGTTAAAGAAATACTGTTGATTCTTTTGCTTATTAATTATCTCTTATGTGTTTATTTAAGAAACAACGACTGTATAGAGAAAAAGGACTTTTACTCGATTTGTTGTCTTCTGATCAAATACATATTTTCTAAAGTTTTGTGATAGTTTAAAATTGAATACATTTTACATTTTTAATAAACGTATCCCGAAGTCGTGCCTCAGATGGCCTGGAGATGTTGCTAAATATGTAAATGTAAAATTTGCGGAGTTTGGGAACCACGAGAAATGTAACAAAAGCGTTTTAGAATCAGCAGTCTGATGATGATTATTATATCGATATGAAAAGTGAGTTAACTACTTTAGAAAGAAAGAAAAACTTTCGGATAATTTAAATAGTGTTAGTACATCAAAAATTACATTGTAATTCACATTAAATTATTTTGGATATAGGTTAACAATGTTCGTCCTGGAACTGTGGATTGAGAAATAAATTATTATCAACTTTTTATAGCAAGTTCTCATACGCGCGTAGTCCTAAAACATTTTCTTATTGTATCCAGATGCACATCACCTTGGGGAATGAAACGCACATGTTAACATTCATAAATGAATAAATTAATTGTTCATCTAATTGTGATAAATCGAGTTAGTTTGATTTGCACCTTTTTTTCATGTGAAACGAACGTTAAAATTGCGTCACGGGTAACGGTAATGTATGATCTTGTATTGAACATCTGTTGATATCGATATTAAATACAGTATGCTTAGCGTTAACATGTATCGAGAAAAAACTATAAAGTCACTAGTTTAGATTATTCTTATCGTTATAAATTTTCTCAATTAGAGAACAAAGATGGCAGAAACTACGCTAATTTATCCTTCTTTCATTCAGAACAAAAAAAGAACGCGTACTGCTACATCATTGATGCCCTCTAAAAAAGCGAAAGATTCGGATTGTCCCAGAGACGTCCTGAAAAATTCCTACATTATTGAAATGTTCAATAATTCTTTAATAGATAACTTACTGATTCTATTCAAGAAAACCTTCCAGTCTTCTCGAAATTATGAGATAGAAGCTTTGTACTTAAGGTTTTATATCGAACAACAAACACAATATATTCCCGAACACCTTTTTTTTCACAGACTGGAAAACGATAGTCAGTATACAACCTTCTTAGGTTTTTGTTATCATTATGGAATTAGAAAAAAGCAGAACTATGATCTCGCTTTGAAAATTTATCATAACTCCGCAAATCGAGGAGA
>CAJVPL010000285.1:0-31866 GCA_910591945.1 Ambispora gerdemannii
TGTTGCTTTTATACAAATTCAAGATATAATTTCTAGGCTATACGAATTCATGTACGCTATATCACTTAAATTCTATTGGTTCAATATTCGTTCGCTCGTTCGTTCGCTCGTTCATTTAGTTATTCATTCGTTCGCTTGTTCGCTTGTTCGCTCGCTTGTTCACTCACTTCACGTGATATGATCTTTATCCAATAATATATGAGATATTTATAATTCAATAATAAAATATTATGATGAAAGATCATTATACAACAATACTGATATTTTAGATATTTTTCAGAACTAATTTTAGAAAAAGATGACCTTTGAAAAAAAATTCAGAATATATAAAATATATAAAATATTCTAAAAATTGATATTTGCACTAAGTTAATTAAAAGTATATCAAAAAAGTATATGATATAGTAAAAGTCAAGAAAAATTATATAATATGATGAGTTTATAACTAAGTTGAATAAATATATATTTTATTTTGATTTATTATATCTAAAAAAAATAAATTAATAATTAGTATTAACATAAAAATAAGCAAAATAATAAAAAGATTAAGAATACATATATTTTTTTTAGTTTAAATAATTAAATTTAACTATATATAATATAATAAAAGAATTTAAATCAATAAAAATTTATTTAATTATTATATTTAATTATAATATATTTAAAATTATTTATTTTTTTTAAACTGTTTCATTTCTTTTGCAAGTCACTATATTATCTATCTTTAATAATTAGTACTTTTTTCCATTTAAAATTATTTTATATAAAACTCTCCAACTTGACTTATTCTTACATGTTATTTATATATTCATTTATAACAAAGCTTAAAATCATATAAAATAATATCAATATGAAAATAATAAGTTTTTATGTTTTAAAAAGAAAATTCCTTTTTTTGTATAATTTTTGTATAAAGATGTTTTGTCTTTTAAAAATGACTAAATTTTATTGGTATTTTTAAGTGTCCTGCACTAATTAACAATTTTTTTTGCAAGTTGTAATATTTATTCATATATAATTTATTTATAAGCTATTAATATTTTTTTTTAATTAAATAAGATCTGAAACTTGTAATTTAGCAGGCAAATTTGCCTGTCAATATTTACAAAATAAAAAATAGATCAATCTAAAAGATCCAGTTAATTATAACTAGTCCAATTGAATCCAGCTCCAATGAAACAGATCTAAAATGAAATCAGATTTTATAAAATCAAATCAAAATAAAATTTGTCTCCTTTTTATGGGATAAAAATTTCAGAGAAGGGTTAGGGTTAGATTAGAGCAGAGTATAGCATTAAAATCTGTAATATATTGACCTATGATTATTTAAACATCCCACTCTGTTTCGTTTTAATCTGATTTCATTTTAATCCGCCACAATATTTAATAATAAATTTTGCTAACAAACAGGAAGCATCTCTACTCCATCGTCTGTTTCCTCGTCCTCTTGTTCTCGCGTACTGTTGATGAATCGTTAATTCCTTTATGACAAAGAAAACATTCACTCTGCAGTAGCACATTAGTAAATGCCAACTCAATGTTACCATATAACTATGTAAGTTTAATATATGCAATACAATAAGCTTGCGAAGTGAAAAGATGCTATCATAACCATATCACCAATCTGTCACATATAGGATTATCATTAGCAAGATAATAACACCTTCATCTTCTCAGACACACAGGCGTGCCCTCATATAATAGGAAAAGTGATGATGCCATCCTCCTTTTGTTTCTTTGGCCATCTTCGATCGTGACTAACTAGTTCTTAACGCTTGTGGCGAATACATCATTGCAACACGTGAAAGAGATGACTCTTGTAATAAATGGTAGTTTACCTTTCTCGAGGTCTCAAGGATCTGTAGTTTTCGATTTTTGTCATCGATCCTTAGTAAAACAGCATCGATTGCCTTTTGCATTAAACCTTCAATTTCTTGCCTTGTTTTCAATGACCCATGAACAACTACAAACACCAACGCGTGGCGTTCACAAACTTTATTTGAGAAGTTATGATACTGCGCGAGAAAATAAACAAGGAAAGCAAATAAATTCGCGTAATTTTGTACATTGAGAAGGAGGAGAACGTATGTGTTTACTTTTTCTCCAATATGTAAAATTCGTCAAGGCACAAATAAGATTACACTTAGATTGGTGGTCACTAGAAATTTTAGAGACGTGTCAATGTATTTTTATAGTGTTAAATCACGGGAACATGATTTAATTATTCTACCGTAAAATTCTACACCACTTTTTTAAATTTTGCTTTAAAAACAAGTGTCAGTTAGTTGAACATAAAAAACAATATTACGCTGAAGCAATCGTTGAATTGAAGAACAGTTGGTAAACCAATTTTTATGATAGAACATATCGATATAATTATTCTTTGTAGAATATTGAAGAGACGAAATAGCGAATTCTATCATCGATCGCGAGCACAATAAAGAAGATCACAAAAGTTATTCTTACAAAACACGTGAATTCGTGATAACTTGCTGAATAACGGTTTTTACCATAACGATAACATAATAATATGGATGAAGATGAGGAATTGAATGTGGATGAAGATGATGAAGTAATATACGGTGATGCTCAGTACAACGAAAAAGACATAATTAGAGTAAATATTAATAATCAAAGTGGACACGATGTCGCATTACTAAATATGGTGGCTGAAAGCAGTGGCAATAATCAAAGGTATCCGTAACATTTATTAATGTTATTGTATTCAGGTATATGGATCAACAATCCTCATTGCGAAATACCTCATCATCCAGTGTTAGGAAAAAGAATACTAAAAAGGATCTGTTAGATATCGATGACAATATGCCAGGTTAGTTATTGACATTTAGATTTTTTCTAATAATAAAACAATTAATAAAAATTTTTCTCCAAACATTGAGACAATAATATTATAGTTCCCGAATTGCCCCACGACCCTAAGCTTATCATCGAATCACTTAAAATACAGATCCGACAATTGGTATAGTATTTTTAATTTTAGATGCTTGATCTTTGCTCCTTGTGATATCTTATTTTCTTTTTTGTTTGACAACAGAAGGTAGCAACAAAAGGTATGCCGAGATGCTTGATATGTCTGGATGCCTATCAAACGCCGGTCACTTCAATCGTATGCTGGCATGTACACTGTGAAAAGTGTTGGTTACAATCTCTTGGAGTTAAAAAGCTTTGCCCGCAATGTCAGAAAATTACCACTGCTAGTGATTTAAGAAGAATTTACTTGTAATAATATGTTAACAAATATTGAACTATCTTCAACACAAAATTGCAAATACATGATAATCTGAACCACCACCACCAACGTGAAGAGACGAGCTTGATTTTTGAAATTTGGTATGTTTAATCTTTGCGATACAATCTTATATAATACCGCATATTTTCAAGTGGAGCTAATTCATGATATTTTAAACCTTCAGGATACCTGTAATTATTGAATAGGGAAATCAATAATTGTCGACCTTGAATGATTATGTTACTACTATTCTTTTAGATAATACACACCGATACCATGTCGAATCATTCGAGATTACGGGAGTAAAACCTTTGAGTGCATCTAAAAGGAAATAAATCATATATGTTTTTTCCCCAATTTTGATATTAGAGAATGATCCTGCAGAATCTAATACCTATCTCCCGCATAGATTTGATCGATCAAAAGTATTTAGTTCGAACGAATTTAAAATAACCCACTAATTATCAAATATCCTACCAAAAGATGTGATCCTTTTTGCATCGTATTTACAAGAAGTTGAATCATTTCGATAGCCTTCTTTTTGTCAATAAATAACTCATTCATCACAAACATGAACGTTATGAGATCCGCCTTTGCAAATTGCTCCTGTAATTTCCGTGTAGGTTCCAACACATCACCCACCGAAAACAAGCATTCCAACTTCTTATGGGAAATATTCCATTGCTCTCGGATTGTCAGTTCAAGGTTATTGAGGACTTTACCCCAATCTACGTAATCTTGCATATGCAAGATCAATTTTCCTTGTGTGTTATCATCATCTTTAAACGTATTATCAGTTGATATTTGATGATGGTGTAATGCGGATACGAATCCTACCAATTCACTACCCGCGCCGGAACCAACACTAAAAACTCTAGTTTCACCGTTATTGTTATTACCAAAAAGCTCCAGGATTTTCGTTTCATTCTTGATTAAATTAAAGTAGCATAAAGCTCGACCAGGAATGTACCTCGCAGAATATATAGATAAATTTTCAGGGTCCGTAAAGACAGCATTATAATCACGATTGAAGAATGCAGTTTTTATCGATTGAAGTCGATTTTGAAAATCTTGTTGGTCTAATGTATCCTGAAATACTTTATGTATCATATCCAGGATTCCTAAATTAAAAAATATTCTTAAAATTTACATTTAAATAAAAAATCAATTTCATGAGTTTGCATACTTTGTTCCATGATAATTGATATTTATGTAATTAGCAAAGAAATAAATTATATTTGTACAAACAGAATCTATCAATCTAAAATATACAATTATTATACAACAATTATAAAATTACACATGATTATTTCTGCGAATAAGATTTGTTCCTTTTACTGTTATTTTGACGAAGTGAAGTTTTAGTGCTTGGCCGATTAGAATCGCCAATATTTGTCGGCGCTGCTGAAGATTTATCTAATGATGATGATGGTTGTAAATTGTCCTTGCTATCGATTCGACTAATCTATCAAATCGTCCAGGTGTCAAACAAAGTGTGAAAAAAAAAACAATAGAAAAATAGAACAATTGCGTATCTATTACCTTACGTCGCTTTGCTCTTAACTGAGTACCTGGCGACTGCCATTCATTGAATGAATCATTTTTTTGGTTGTGTTTAGTAGTGTTATCATTCAATGAAGGAACTACACGACCAGAAGAATGATCTTGGGAACTTCCTATCCCAATCGAATCTTCCATGTCCTAAAGGAAAAATGTCAGCTTTAGTTTGAACGAAAAAAAATTAATTTCAAAAAAGAGAATAACCTACTCTCTTTATAGTCATTTGAGATTCTTCAACCTTCGTTTCTGTTATTGAAGGATTCTTTTGTTCGATAGAGTCAATTACCTAGAAAATTTGTTAGATATTCAGTCTTTTGATTACTACCAATCTGAAGTCATTCTTATTTTTTACCATCGAATCTATCTCAGAGAGTGTCAAGTATTTGCTGCAAGCATTATCGGTCGATTCGTGTTTATTCATGATAGGAAGTCGGCCGAACAAACTTGGCTCAGTATCTCCTGTAGTGTTCGAAGAAGAGTGGAGTGAAGGGGACACAATTGAAGAGCATCGACTTTGTGTTTGTTTATTTGTCTACATAATAAGAATACAAAAAAATGAAGTTACTCATATGATTAATAATGGAAATTTTAAGATAAAATCAAAAAGTTTACCTTTTGTTCCTTTATCAACTGTACATCCGATTTTATTTCGGTATTCGGAAGCTGGAATTTTTCGATAATGGATTAAAGATAAATTTCAGATAATCATAATTTAATCTAGCACAAAACACAATAAATAATTGAACCTACCATTTGATGCGTAGAAGCGCCCTCTTTTGACTCTGCTTGAAGTAACCTAGATCTAAGAGATCTCTACGTATATATGTTAATGGTGCATTGCATTAACTAAAAATAATGTGCCTTCATAAATGAAGAGAACATACAATTTCCTCGCTTAAGGTAGATTCTCGTATTTCCGCTTCGCGTAATTTGTAATCTCTTTTCCGAATCTCGTTTTCGTGTTGGACTGTCGCCCTTTTGGCTAAATCTTGATAATAAAGCTGTGCTCTATTGAGAGCCTGATCAACCGCATTTTTTTTCTGTTACAAAAATAATATTCTCACATTAAAATTTACACGATTTTTATATGAATTTGCAACTTAAGAATAAAAAAGACCTGGATTTCAGTATTGCTCGTTCCCGAAATTAATTTGTTGTGCTCTTCTAAGAGTTTGTTGTAACTTGCAGTTATCGACGAGAGTTCAGATTCTATAGATTTGCATTCACTCTGAGAAAATGAAAGACTAAAAATGAGTAAATATTTCTTTAGGGAAGATGAAAAAACGTTTATATACCACTGTTGTTTCAAGAGCTTGATTTAACTCTGTGATTTTACTCTTGGTTGTAGTAAGTTCTTGATTACTTTCGGCGATAAATCTTTCGTGTTGAATTAAAACATCGATTTCAGGAATGTCCGCAGTCCCTACCCCAACTGTTAAAAGTTGTAGATAATTTGAATTATAGCTAAAACGATACGGGAATTAAGAATTCAGTAAGCACAAACTTGAGAAAGATTCAATTTTCGGATAATCATATTGACAAAGTTGTTTTTCGAGATCCTCAATTCTACGAGAAAAGGTTGAAATATTAGGTTGATACTTTTATTTATAATAAAAAATATGAGATACATCACTTATTCTTGTATTTTTCTTTCGACTGCATGATTTCATCCAATTTAACCTGAGAATTTCGTAATTCCGCCTCGAGACGTAAATTTTCTGAGCATTTTTCATGAAATCTTGACTCTAATTTTGACCGCTGTTCACGCTCTTCGCGACATTCAGATTCGAGCCGAGCGTTTTCATTGTTCCATTTCTGTTCCCAAATAGTGCGTTTCTTCTGAAAATCTTCTTGTAAGCGACAAATTTCCTCGCGTCCTTCGTTTTCTAATCTTTGCCGCTCTGCTTTTTGATGTGTGCGTAAATTTTCTATTTCCTGATATAGATCATCAATCTGCTTGTTTGTGTTCTTTTTTACATGGTCAAGTTCAGCTTGTAGACTTTTGCGCTGTACTTCAATGGATTTTAAAGATAAAATTCTTGTGGGTAAAGTAAAATAGTTATTAAAATTAATAGCTTTAATAATTTGTGTATTTCAAATTCTTTGGAAAAAAAAACCTCACCGATTTTCTTTTTCCGTAGTGACAGCATTTAGACGTTCATTTTCCCGGTGCATAGATTCCAAATTCAATTCATGCTGATGGATCTTGACCGTTAATACATTAATTCTATGAGAAAAAGTGATGAGCTATTATATAAAATATTATCACTATTATAATAAAAAGGTTGATTACTTTTCTTCGCACTCCTTTTTGGCATCAGATTCCACTTGCAAATTATTTTCAGCGCGTTCCACAGCGAGCTTTAGTTTTTGGACTTCCTCAGTATGATTAGACTTTAACAAATCATATTCACGAGTTAAAGTCTTTATTTGCACACAAGAAGCTTCAAATTCTGAAGCACCGCTGGAGGCATTTAGAATAGATTGTTGTAAATCTTCTCTAAGTTTACTGATGGTTTCATTGGCCTGAACATTATCTTGCGTTAATTTTGAATTATATTCTCTCAATTGCTCCAGCTCAACACGCTCTTTAGAGAAAATAAAAATAAAATTTAGACAACTTTTAAAAAAAGGAATTTAAGATTAATTAAATGCTTGTAATATTTACGTGTTCCAATTAAAGACGCATTGGTTTCCTTTGTGATCTCAAATTTGAATGTGAGTTTATTCAATTCTATTATTTAGAAAAAACAATCATAAATATAGATAATTTTACTACATTATCAAGTTTAGTAGTAACTAATATCTTGCCTTGTTTCATATGCTCAACTTCCTCATCAATTCTTTCTTTTTCATCATGAATCTCTTGGATATTCTTTCCCATAGATAAAAGCGTATTACGATATGTAATGTATCTTGATTTTATACCTCCAATACGTTGGCGACTTCGATCGGTGTCTGTAAATTGCCTTTTGATCAACCCTTCGACACACTTAATACGCTCGTGGTACAGTTTCATTGTCTCATCACGTCGTAAAAGATCTTTACGCAAGTATTCTATAGTATCACTCTCCACGTGAATTAAGTTAATATCTTATAAATATCAATATTCTCTTGATCCCAACCAACATTATAAAGATATTTCTTTTTTAATACTTACCAACTTATTTATTTCTGTGTCTCGGCGTTTTACTTCAGATCTCCATTTTTTCACCGCATCCATAATAATACCGAATTCGTCTTCATTCGATTTGTTTTCGTTCATTTGAATTTGTTTAGTATCTTCTATTCTATTATTTGATTCAACATTAGAATTGTCTATTATATTATGAGTCTCTAATGGATAGAGGCTCTCGGAATCATATGAAGCCATATTTGAATCAGAGAATGTGTCTTGCATCACAACATCTGGTAACTGAGATTTGTTATCATCATCATCATCATCATCATCATCATCATCATCATGATTATTATTTGACGAATTGTCTATTGTTTGTGAAATTTGAATGGTCGATTGATCACCATCATCTGAATTAAAAGTCATTTCGTTTATTTGCGCGAATAGATTCGATGATTCAATAGAATTGGACTCGAGTTTATTATCATCATTATCACCAGCACCATCATCATTGTTTCTCGGTAATGAGGTTGATTCAGATATGGTGTGATTATCAAGATTTGAACGATCACGACTGTTGATGTTTTGATTAGAGCAAAAACTACGTGACGATGATGAGGATAGAAACGGCTCATCACGATAAATGGTCTGCGGTTGAATTCCTGTCTGAGACGATTGAAGATCAGCTTTTGAGTTATCTTGAGAAGAATCATCTAAATGAAGATCTGAGGATGACGAGAAAAAAATATTTTCTTCTTCCCTTGAAATCAAACTGATTTCCGGCAATTTTTCAGGAATAGGAATGCTATTATCATTGTGATTATTGGAAATAGTTTGAAAAGCAAATAAGTTTTGGGTTTTTGCTCCACCGCTGCTAGTCCTTTCTTGTGCAAAGTCAGCACCACCACTTTCTCCATGTTGTTGTTGTTCCCACGAAGCAGAGAAATCAGAATCTGCTGCCGACGTATTATTATTATTATTATTACTGTCAATATGGTTATTAATACTATCGTTGTTGCTATTATTATTACTCTGGAAGTCTTTAAAAGAAAGACGTTTTGCAGTATGTTTTGTTCGAAATAGTGGCTGCGCGAACACATTTATTTCAGGCGCTTGTAAATTACTATTATTAGGCTTGATTGTATCCAGAGAATGAAGAATTGATAGTCGAAAACCTTCCTCTTGTAAAGATGGTTGTTGACGTGGACGTCCAAACACAAACCCTGTTTTCTGTTTCCCATTTAGATTTGAATTTGTTGCAGTCGTGTTCGCGTTCGCGTTCGCAATTCCACTTGAACTAGCTGTACCCAATTCAACGACAGGTGGCGGTTGTTTCCCAGCTTCTATTGGGCTTGTAGCATGAGATTTTGCTTGAACACGTTCACTTGACATGAATACCGCAAATTTTTCCTTTCAAAAATAAATGACTCGATTATTGTTAATAGTAGTAAGTGCCTAAATGTGTGTAATGAGTGAAGACGTGATTTTGGCGTTAAATTTGTTAAAAAAATCATGTGATTTATGGACGCGTTCATTACTTACTTGATAATAAGAATTCATCTTTTAATTAAGTTCACTCAATAGAAAAAATACTTTATTAGATGATTGAGAGAGCTTGTTCATTATATTGAAGACGAGAGATAGATAGAACACTAATATAATAATGATATTTAACTTGATTCACGCGCTAGTACGTAGCTTGGAAGAAGATGGTGACATCAATAACATCATTTTCACTTATTACCACAAAATAATATAATTTATTGTTATATATGGAATAAATTTAATAAAAAATAGATATCTGAACAAGAATACATTGATCTCTTTGTTTATTGAATTGATGGTATAAAGACAAATTGTAATGGAAATTTAGGATAATATATTTTTAATTTATTTACATATAACGATAATATATTTCTAAAAAATTTTAATATTTAATTGGTAATTCACGAATAGATGAGAATTTATCTGAAATCCGCATTTCAAAGTAGTAAAGTCTTTTAATTTTTATTAAAAAATTTAAGCTTTTTATTTCTCTTATTTTAATATAATTTATATATACTAATACAAATTTGTTCACAATTTCAGATTAAATCTGAAAAAAATATACAGTGACTAACAAAATTATGAAATTACATGTGTGATTTTATTAATAAAATATAATAAAAATTGAAAATTTTATCTTATATAAAAGTTTTATTCTTATATCAAGATAAAGATTATATTTTATATTTTAATATACAGTAACTAACAAAATTATGAAATCATACATGTAATTTTATTAATAAAACATAATAAAGTTGAAATTTTTATTTTGTATAAAAGTTTTTAATTTTATTAATAAATATTTTTACAAAAGTAATATATTACTTTCAAAATTTACTAATAAAATATAAATTTTTCTCTTTATATAAAAGTTTTCAATTTTATTAATTAAAATTGTTTATTTTTATACAAAAATTTACAAAGATAATGCATTACTTTCAAAATTTACTAATAAAAATAATAAAATACGAGTTTTTTTCTTTATTTATGTTATAATGTAGTCACTTTTTAATTTATTAATTAAAATTTTTTATTAATATATATTTTTTATATTTAATCAGAGAAAGTTTTTTTAATTGCAAAGTAAGTTAATTAATTAAAATATATAAAAAATTAATTAATCTACTTTGTCATTAGATTGCAATTAGAAAAACTTTTTCAAATTAAATATAAAAAATTTAAAATATATATATATATTAATAAAAAATTTTAATTAGTAAATTTGAAAAACTTTATATAAAAAGAAAAATCTATATTTTATTATATTTATTAATAAATTTTGAAAATGATATATTATTTTTATAGGTTATTATTTTTTTAGATTTAATTTAATAAAGTTATTCTAATTACAAAAAATTAATTGTAAAAAATTTTTATAATAATTTTATAATTAAAATAACTTTATTAAATTAAATCTAAAAAATTCATAAAAAATATATATATTAAAATATAAATTATAATCTTTATTTAATATAAAATAAAAAATATTTATTAATAAAATTGAAACTTTTATATAAGACAAAAATATTAATTTTTATTAATAAAATTATATATAAAATTCTATAATTTTGTAATTAAATTTTTTATAATTATATTTATTTATAATTATATTTTCTAAAATTATTTAATTTGATTTTTCTTATTATAATTAAAATAAAATATTTTTATTTTATATTACTAATTAAATAATTATTTATAATCAATATTTAATATTAAATTTTATTAATAAATATTTTTTATTTTTATATTAAAATAAAAATTATAATTTATATTTTAACATATGTTTTAACACATATTTTTTAGATTTTATGTTTTAATTATAAAAAATTTTTATAATTACTTTGCAATTAGAACAATTTTGTCAAATTAATCTAAAAATCCAGAAAAGTATATGTTAAAATATAATTATAATTTTTATTTTAATATAAAAATAAAATATTATTAATAAAATTGAAAACTTTTATATAAAACAATAATTTTAATTTTTACTATGTTCTATTAACAAAATTATACATGTGATTCCATAATTTTGTTAGTTACTACATATATTTTGAAATTAATAAAATCAAACTTTAATAAATTGTATTTATACAATATATAAAAAGTTTGATAGTTTAATTAAAAATTTGCATAAGCTAAACGAAATTGATTCAAATATAACTTGAACTTGTTTACAAAAGTTATTAAAAAAGTGTATATATATCATTTGCCAAACGCTTATTTATAAATCAACTATGAATTTCACATTCATTATAATGTTTTTGATAAGAAAAGTGTGATTCAGAAAGTGTAATATTACTTTTTATTTAGAAAACTTTTGCTTCATGAAAAAAATGGGCTGGCTGGATTCAATGAAAGTTTACATAAATAAAAACGATACCTTATAATATACTAAAACAATAAGATCATATATCGATATTATATATAACAGGGCTAATAGGTATCGGCAGCCATCACGGATGAATTCTTGTAACAGTGGTAGAAATACGCTCATCTGCTCATCTAATTACAGTGAACATTCCAATGAAGTGCCATTGCTCCTCGTGCAGAATGGTTTCTTACATTTGAATGTTATTTTTTTACAAGTATACAAACAAATCATGGTCGTTAAAAGAATTTGTTTCGCTTGCTTATTGAATATTAGGCGTTCTCTATTTAGAGGTTCCCAGCCCACGAATTCGAGAATATTATTTATTATAGAATACTATATTATTAAGTCTTACATTCTTTTCAAATCTAATTCGCTTTCAGATCTCGTCAATGGTAATATAATTTCCTCTTCTTCTCTGGCTTTTTTCTCCTTTCGATCCACATCTCTTTTTGCTTTATTATACATGTATAAACCCGTAAAGGTGAGACAAATTCCAATCCCCTGCATAAAAGTTGTACTTTGACCAAACCACACGATACTCGCTGTTATCACAAAGATTCGTTTCACCAAGGATGCAATCGAGTAAGTAACAGGAGAAGTGATGGCGAGAATTGAGAAAGCCAAAATATTTTGGGCGAAATGAGTTGTACCATTTACAAAAAAATAAAATGCAACTGTCCAACCACTTGTGACTGGGATGTGTGGATGATGCACGTGTTGTGGCCAAAATTGTTCGGCGATTAGATGAATGCCATCGTAATAAAGCCACATCGGCGTCATTAACGCGAAAGCGAATGTACTGGAATAAAACATCAGATTAAGTTTATCTAATTTTTTCCGATCTGATCCCCCACCCCCATGATCTTGATTAAATAAAAGTTTTTTTGAGAAAATATTTTGCGCTACAAAAATTAATGTTGATCCCATCGCAAATAAAAATCCGATAAAATTTGAAGTTGAATGAGATGAACAGGCAAGCATTACGCCGATTGTTAACGGGAGTAATGAAACATAGACGGATGATGAATATCTAACTCGAAATATAAAACGATAAAGGAGAACAGTGAAGAGAGGTGACAATGCCTATTTTTCCAAAAAAAAAAAATAATTAAACGATTGATTAACTAATCCGTTAATTTAATTTAAACATAAACCACTTTCTCATCTCACCTTAATCGTGTGGACAAAACTGACGGGTACATGACTTGTAGCAACGCTAGAAAAGACATGTCCAATAATTTGAAATAAACTTAATGGTATTGTTTCTAATAGAATAAGTTTCGTGGGACTTTTAAGTTGCGTTAAACCCATCCAATTGGCAAATCCGTAACAATAAAATAGCACAAATCCAAATTGTACCCAAGTGAGTGTAATCGGATAGCGGAATTGATTCAATATTTGCTTCCCACTATTATTCGTGATAGCCGATGAAGCATACCACAACAAACAATAGACTATAAATCTTATGGTGTCGATATTCACAGATCCAAATATATAACCAAATAAATTGGCTACTCGACCACTAATAGCAGTATTATTATTGTGCAATACAGGTGATGCTGGTATCACTTTTTCTTTATAAACTTCTTCGTATGTTTTTTGTCTCAATTTCCCCAATAAATTATTGGGCTTATATTGATAACCGAAATTTATTGATGGTGGTGGTGACATTCCAGATAATCCGTTATAACCATTTTTCATGTAGTTACCATTATGTGGCTGTAGTATTGTCTGTTGGTTTAATGGAATTGCATGATCAGATGCTATAGATCCTCGTTTTCTTGTTGGCGGTCCTTGTCTTTGCTGATAACCACCTATTATATAATTTGTATCCATTTTTGGTCCATCGTCTAATTTATTTACACTGGAATTTCGAGTCGAAAAATCAACCGACCCATTATAAGGCACATTTGGTCGTTTTTTCGATAAACTATTACGCTTTGGATATTGATTAAGGTTATTATTATTATTATTGTTGTTATTGTTGTTGTTGTTGTTGTTGTTATTGATAAATGTGGGTGAAGTTGGTGTTATAGTTTCTACATCTATTAAGGTTGGTAGGACTGTCTCAAAATTTTCTGGAGGATTGGGTGGCATATTTTCTATCAGAAGTAAGCGTCACAAAAAAGATTACTGTATTTTGTCAAAAAGGTTGTTGTCTATAGCTAAACGAGACATGCAATGTCAATCTGTAACTACCCTTTTATTATGCAATCTTAAAAACTATTAAGTTAGTTCCTTTAAACAAATTATGATAAGAATATTATGTGCATATATGTACAATGGACCACGGTCCATGTTCTATAAAAAGAAGATAAAAAGCCTTAATAATATATATATTCCAACATGTGGCTTAAAGTAGTATTAATTAACTTCCATAGTTGGCTAGCCCTATGGATTATCTATCAACGTTGACGCGTGACGTATGAAAAAACTTGAATAAACTTGAAATACAGTTTTTCTTTCTATTACTATGAGTTTATTAATAACTGTGACTGATTAAAATGAATCAGAATAAAATAATCACTAGGGTTTCGGTCGAACTATCGCTATTTTCAGCTTCGCCCTATAAGTCCGAAACTATCTGAAACCCTAATTTGGAAATAATTTGTAGATCAAATCGGACGAAACTAGTTTCACCCGAAATATTAATTATCACCCTGAAAAAGAAGGTCCATATTTCATTTTAATCTGTCACGATAATTGGTTCGGTTACTATATGATGTTCTTATAGTGTTCTTATTGTATCTACGTATTCCCATACGTACTATAATTTTGGGATTTTCTTACCTTAGGTACAAATATAATACATCGATCACGCACACTAAATATCATCTACTATATAGTTAATCGATACAAGTAAAAAAAAAAATATAAAACAAATCAAAAAACAAATAAATATAACATTCTATTTTTTTCAAAGAGAATAAATCTGAATTTATAAAAGGTTCAAGATTTTGCGAAAGTATTTCCGCCCTTCTTACTAGTAAATCTGTCGTCAATTATCAGTCGAAGAGTTACTTCTTCTCCTTTTACCAAGCGAAGTGAATTGGTGATTTTTTGGTATAGCATGGGCAGGAGTTAATGCCGGCGAACCTGCGGATTCCTTTGGCCATAATTTAACCAAAAGCTTACTAAAAGCTTTCTGAATCGATTTCAACTATTATAATGAATGTGATTATTATTATTATATTTATAATCGCCAGCTCGCGTACAACTATTTATATTACCTTCTCAATATCGGATGATCTCGTGAAAATACGGACACGTATTTCTTCGTATTGCTCCGGAACAAGATAACTACCATCCATCTTTGAAGTAATATTGAATACTGTATGTGTGGAAATTATTCACAGATTAGAGTCTCATCTATTAACGGATTAAATTTTGGGTTTAGATTTGTACCCCGTTTATATTCCCCTAAAGCGTGGGGGTATAAACGAGGTACGATTGTAATCTAAAATGAATTTCAGATCAACACCAACCTTTTTCATAGCGATTATAGAATTTAATATTATCAAGGGGATTGTCTGTTCCTTGTGCAAAATTGATTTTGAGAAAGTCCACAATGACATCCTTTTCTTGAAGTTTAGCGTATTCTTCTTGATGTCCGATAATTTCAAGGGGAGTGATGGCTTTCTGATAAAGAAAACAAGTCATTTGCTTTGAGGTATATATTAATAAAAAAACGTCCACAATATGGATTTTACCTTCAAACGCTCTAAAGCTCCAGGCGTGCTTACCATTTCAAATGGTATCAACTTTTCGTCTACCAACTTATACAAATCTCTGGATTTGAGGCGGCTTATTACATTTCTTGCATCTTTTAATCCCTAAACAAAAATCAAACTTTCATTAATATGTTTCAGCTAGAATAAAAAATTAAGATATTACATATTATAAAAAAGAAACTTGCGTCATCAGTTGACCACTCAATTGTATGCAAGATACTATCGTTGAGTTTCATGAATTTTTCTGGTTCATAAAGGGCTTCATCTATAATGTGAAGCTGTTGATCTGCTAGTTCAATCGCGTCGGTGATCATTAACTCAACGGCTTTACCTAATTTATTCTATTTGATTAACTTTATTATTCGCTTAAAAAGACTGAACATGGTTTATTTACCCTTTGGATGATTATAGACTCTCCTGTGAAGAGAATGTCGAGTGTGGAACATATCGTATAAGTTGGTCCATTCTTCGTGCGGATAGCAGATCTGTTCCTCGGCAACTCGAGAAAATTCCATAAGGCGGTCAGCATTGAAATCTATACCAGGTTTCGTGTAATAACAATCTCTTTTGAGATAATCGAATTTATCGACATCTACAGAATTGCGACGATTGGCAACAATATCAAATAGAAATTTTGGATCAAAGGATCTGGAATCAATAAAATTCTATTAAAAAACAGAATATATAAATAAATATATAATAAATGATGATTACCTTGGTTCACCACAAATTAACGCTTTTATATAATCGGCATCATCTCTATCAATCTCAATCCCTTGATTATCAATCAAATAATCGAGCATTCTTGTTGAATTTTCTTCATGTTTCCAACAAATATCTGGTCTATTATTAATTATTACCAATTATTTATTTATTCAATAACCCATAATAAAGATTCTTTTGATTAACCTTATTCTTGGAACTATTAAGTGATCGAAAACGTGACTGAAAGGACCATGGCCTGGAAAAAAACTAATGTAAAAATAAAAAAACGAAAAGCATGAACTCGGTGCTTTAATAAGTTGCACATACCCAAGTCGTGACATAAACCGGCAAGAGTCACACATTTCACGTCTCTTGGTTCTAGGTCAAGGGTTGGTTGCTCTTGCTGGAATCTTTTGACGAGTTTATGAGAAAGCCAGGCCACTCCTATTATTATTATTAAGTCATTCCCGATAATAAGCGTGAGAATGAAGTTATACGCTGCTTAAAAACACTTCCTCCTACCTAAACTGTGTTCGAACCTATTATGACTAGCACTGGGGAACACCCAATGTGAACTTCCTAGCTGCTTGATATCACGCAGTCTCTGAAATTGCGGAGTATCAATGAATTTTAACACCCAGTCTTCAAAATTCATTAAATTCTGAAATGCAAAGAAGTGTCCAGTAAGCTGGGGAATATTTAAAACGAGTACAAGAGAAAGAAGTCAACTTAATACGTACGTGTATCGGGTCATGAATGTATGTTTTCTTTTTGTAACTTGAGGTATTCTCGTTGGATTGAAAACCGTTACTTGAAGACATTTCGTTATGGAATTCAGTCTTAAGAAAGAGAGAACCGCGAGCTTCCTAAAATATAACGACCTGCCCCATTTGATACTGATAACGCGACGAAAATTCAGGTTTCGATTTTATCACGTTATCGATGGATTGTATCACTTCATTACTTCATTATACATGTCAAATGATGAAAAACGCGTCACCAGACAACCTTCATCTAAAGATCGAATCAACTTTCGACTGATTAAACTATTATATATCAAACAAATGTCATAAACGCGATTGTTATTTTATTTACTCGTCGTCTCTGCTTTCATTTTTGTCATAATCATAAAGCATTCATTTAAACTCAGACTGAAACTTTTCAACTGACATATATACAAAAAGTTCCATAAAGTTAGAGACGCAAAACAAAATGAGAACAAAAATGTTACATTGGCACATTGGAATCTTCTTATAATGATTTTTTTCATATGATACAATGATATTAAACAGGGACAAAGAAATAGACGCGTAAATCAATATAACAGGTTTTTCAAATTGAGCATGCGTCTCATCCCTTTATAAATGTACCTTTAATAATCACATTCCTTTATAAAGATACCTTAATAATCACATCTCTTTATACATAGTCATCAAACTTGGATTATTATTAAAAACAACTTTATATTTGAAGCTTGAAAAAAAGAGTTAACCGGAACAGAAGGAAGGAATGTATCTGTTTTTCATTCTTAATAATATAGAAAGTATAAAGCCGACTCAGCGGGCTTTATATTTACTTTCTAAATTTAGAATAATACTACTATATTACTTTCTCGATGTTAATTCCATTTTTCTTGATTGTTAAAGTCCATAAGTAAGTTTTGTATATCGATATTCAAGAAAATAATACATGTTCACATTAATAAAATGATAGATTAGCTAGTTGGCTAATTGAAATATTGCGTGTTTTCAGCCAATCAAGGATTCTCAGATATCTGTGATACGCATAATAGAGAAAATTTAGATTTCTTGCTTTGGTCTACTTTGTTTTGTATGTAAATTTTGTCCAAACATGAATCCCAATAATATGAGCGCTATGTATGCGACGGACGAATATGGTCGTCCGTTTATTATACTCCGGGAACAACAAAGCAAAAGTAGACTTAGTGGCATCGAAGCCATAAAGGTACTTGCATGATGTTGCCAGTTTACCAACTACGATTCGAGAATATGAACTAAACTTTTATGTGAAAACAAAAACCACCTTATTGACAGTCTCACATATTAGCAGCCAAGACTGTGGCAAATATCATAAAAACTTCTTTGGGTCCAAAGGGTATGAATAAATGCATATTCATGCGATATTTTTGTTGAACTTGATCTTATCTAATGTTTTCTTTTCACGCATTTTCTTTTATTAGGTCTTGACAAAATTCTAATATCTCCGGATGGTGATATCACAGTAACAAATGATGGTGCCACGATTTTAAGTCAAATGGAAGTTGAGCATCAAATTGCAAAACTATTAGTACAACTTTCAAAATCTCAAGATGATGAAATTGGAGATGGAACAACAGGCGTTGTTGGTTTGTTGTTAATTTTTTATCTGTCACTGCCGATTATCATTTAATGATTATTTAATTATTCATATCCTTAAATCAAATAAAAAATAGTTCTTGCTGGTGCCTTATTAGAGCAGACAGAAAATCTCTTAAATCGCGGAATTCATCCCATTAGAATAGCTGATGGGTTTCAAAGAGCTTGTAATGTGGCTGTGGCGCATTTAGACAAAATATCAGATGTTGTGGAATTCACAAAAGACAATACCGATAATTTGCTAAAGACGGCAATGACAAGTTTGGGGAGTAAAATGTAAGTGAGCAAACATCGCGCGAAAATCTTTTCGAACAGTGACTAAATATGTTAACTTCAATTGAAAAATTTTAATATCGAATCGGCGTGATTTAGTGTTTCTAAACATCATGAACAATTCGCCAAAATTGCCGTTAATGCTGTCCTCTCGGTGGCTGACTTTGAGCGTAAAGACGTTGATTTTGAACTTATTAAAGTAGAAGGCAAAGTCGGCGGCTCTCTTGCCGATACTATACTGGTAAAAGGGGTGGTAGTCGATAAAGACATGTCACATCCACAAATGCCTCGGGAAATTCATGACGCAAAAATCGCCATATTGACTTGTCCCTTCGAACCGCCAAAACCGAAAACTAAACATAAGCTGGATATCACGTCCGTGGACGAATACAAAAAATTGCAAAATTATGAGCGGGAAAAATTTGAAGAAATGATAAAACTCGTAAAAGACACGGGAGCAAATCTTGTGATTTGTCAATGGGGATTCGATGACGAGGCTAATCATTTGTTGATGCAAAATAAATTGCCGGCTGTTCGCTGGGTTGGTGGACCTGAAATTGAGGTAAATTGAATCTATTGATGATAGTATTCTTTATAAAAATTTCGAAATAAAATTGAGATTGAATTTTTCGGTTCCAATTTTTATAGCTTATTGCAATCGCTACCAATGGACGCATCGTTCCGCGATTTGAAGACCTCAGAGCCGAAAAACTTGGAACTGCCGGTATAGTACGCGAAATTTCATTTGGAACAACGAAAGAACGAATGCTTGTAATTGAAGAATGCTCCAACACAAGAGCTGTAACAGTTTTTGCGCGTGGTAGTAATAAGATGGTAAGCTACACTCTAAATGTTTAATATGAAGCATTTCGAGTTGTAGCAGACCACGCTTAATATTACCTTATTCCTAGATTGTTGACGAAGCCAAGCGTGCTATCCATGATGCACTTTGCGTTGTTCGGAATCTTGTTCGAGATAATCGTGTTGTATATGGTGGCGGTGCAGCTGAAATTAGTTGCTCATTAGCAGTCTCCAAGGCTGCTGGACAGGTAAGTTTTCATTTAAAGATACTGTTTTATTTACCAGTTATTATTGCAACGATACTTTCATTATTATTACACAAAATGAATTATTCTCTCAATTAATTATAGATATCAACAATTGAACAATATGCCATGCGCGCCTTTGCTAATGCATTAGATGCGACACCATTGGCATTAGCCGAAAATTCAGGATTATCCCCAATTGAGACCTTATCAAACATCAAATCACGGCAAGTGACAGAAAATAATAGTCGACTTGGAATCGACTGCATGAACACTGGTTCTCATGGTAATTATAAATGTCTGAAAGAATTATAATGATAGTAATAATAATGAAATATTAAACTGAACGTTTAAATTTTATTTTTACAAGATATGAAAGAAAAATTCGTCTATGATCCGCTTATTTCGAAGCGACAACAATTTCTTTTGGCAACTCAACTTGTAAAGATGATTTTGAAGATTGATGATGTAAATTACTGGGTTTTTTTCTAGATAATATTACCAGCACTTTTAATTTTATTATCATTAACTATTTTATTTTAATACACAGGTTATTACTACGGGTGCTTCAGACGCGGGCTATTAAATAAACTGTATATTATAGCGATAGATTCACAATAATAAATAATACTAATAAGTTTGTTCGCACACGATAACACTATCGTATCACGAGTATGTTACATTTGGCGAAGTTTATTGATAAATGACCTTAGGTAATCCTTAAAAGGAATATTTCTAATGACACATGCATCATTACGCGTGTCTTGTAACATACATAATAAATGAATAGACTTTCCTTTACCCACTTCTCACGATATAAAGAAAATCGTTCGCACTTTTTGATAACTTGAAAATATGGGTAACATTCAGTCACGTTTTTCTGGCTTCAGACGTACACGTTCTGCTGGTCGAGGTACCAGTAGTAAGGCTCGCAAAAATAAAAGAAGCGTTAGTATTTACACAAATGGGGCAAATAAATTTATTTCAGAGAAAATTCCAAACGAAAACACTGTATCGGATGCTTGTTTAACCGTTGAAATCATTGAAAAATTCTCGTAAGCTACAGTTCTTAATATTGTCACGTGATATCTAAGTAATAATAGTATATTAATAACTAATAAATTAGTGATGAATTTAACGCGGAGCCCAAGAATCGATTGGCTTTGAATGCAGTTACAGCAGAAGATATGACCAAAGTTTTGCTAAGTCGCGAGGTGATTATATTTTCGTGATTTATATCATATGAAATATATTATATTAATATGTCTCTTTAGGTTACCATCAATGATACTCATGTTTTCTCAGAAAGAATAGAACTGGAAGCCAAAGTGACAAATCAAAAATCTTCTGGAAGATGTTGGTTGTTTGCCGCTACCAACGTGATGAGATTGATTCTTATGAAAAAGTAAAGTTTTCGATTTTGCTCATTTTGAATTTTTCATTGAAATTTATTCACTTGATTTTCGTAGATATAATATTGATGACTTGGAATTATCTCAACCGTATCTCTTCTTTTATGATAAACTTGAGAAAGCTAATTGTGAGTATTTTGTGTGATTATATTTTACCGTTTGTTTTTATTGATGATTCTTTACCGATAACAGTCTTTTTGGAAAGTATGATTGGACTTGCCGGCGAAAAATCTACCGATTCGCGCTTGCTTCAATACTTGCTACGCGATCCAGTTAACGATGGTGGTCAATGGGATATGATTATTAATCTATTAGGGAAATACGGTGTCGTTCCCAAAACGGTAAATTATTCGATTAATTGCCGAGTTATTTATTGTTCCGCGAAGATTCTGACTAAACAAAAACCAACGTTTCACATCTAGGCATTTCCTGAAAGTTTCAACTCCTCCAACTCGTATAGAGTAGACACGATACTCACATCTAAACTTCGAGAATTCGCCCATCAAATACGACAGTTGCATGCACGTGGACACAGTAGCAGTTCGTTGCGTCATGAAAAAATTAAAATGATGGAAGATGTATACCGTATTTTGGCAATTTGCCTTGGCGAGCCACCAAAACGTTTTGATTGGTCTTTCCGTGACAGGGAAGGAAAATATCACCAGTTTCCTAATTTGACACCAAAGAAATTCTACGAGGATGTCATTGGATATAACGTAATAAATATTTTCACATCAAATTGATTATTATTTATTATTGATGCTGATTATTGAATCTTAACATTGCTTATTTCTTTAGGCAGACGGGACCTTCTCATTGGTTAATGATCCTCGTAATCCTTACCTTCGATTATATACTGTCGAATATCTTGGAAATGTTTGCGATGGTTATCCAATTAGATATGTTAATATCCCGATTGATAAAATGAAAAAACTTGCGATCCAAGTCCTTCGTTCGGGAAAGCCTGTTTGGTTTGGTGCAGATGTTGGAAAATTCTCACATAATACATTGGGTATTCTGGATAACAAGGTTTACGACTTTGAACTTGCTTTCAACATAAAATTTGGCTTGAACAAGGAGCAAAGATTACGTTATTGTGAAAGTTTGATGACTCACGCGATGGTCTTTACTGGTAATGAAAACTTCTATCGATACGTGTATTGTTATCATTATTAGTCTCCTAATCCTTTTTATTTTTTTTAGGTGTACATCTTGAACATGATAAACCAATTCGATGGCGTGTAGAGAATTCATGGGGTGAAGATCGAGGTCAAAAAGGATACTTCGTAATGTCAGATGATTGGTTCAGTGAGTGGGTCTACCAAATTGTCATGGAAAAAAATGATGCGCCTAAAGAATTGGTTGCTGTCTTGGATCAGGATCCCATCACTTTGCCTGCATGGGATCCAATGGGCTCACTTGCGAAAATGTAAAAATAATGATGATCCAAGTTAAGAGTTCAATCCGGATTAAGTTATTGCTTTTAGATCGGATATATATATATATATATATATATATATATATACATGCTGTAAATGCATGCGTGAAAATAAACGGTTAATTAAATCTTTAAAATCAATGATTATCGCGTGTATTGCAAATCGGGTGATATCTCGATGAATTTCAATCTTTTTGATGCTTATTATTTACGTCATTCATGCAAGATAATTTTTTGTGTTTGAAATAAAATTTTGATGGTAATTTTAGATACGCCTTGGATTAAAAATCAAGATTCAAATTATCATATATAATATATAATCGTTCGATTTTTATTTTTATTTTTATTTTTCTCTGTGTTTACATTAGATCCATATAAAAATATACTTTTTTTTAGTTTAAAATTTCAGATCCGCACACAAACCCGTCGAGTTCTCTTTTTTTCGAAATATAAAGACCACCACTAAAATGTCTCCATCAGCAAGTGGTAAATCAGAATCAGGTCTCGCGCGGTTAATTGGTTCTGGAACCTCCGGAATACTTGAATTATTTTTATTTCACCCTGTTGATACAGTGGCGAAACGGTTGATGACAAACACAAATAAGGTGAGAGTCCCATAAACGGGATAAAAAAAGGTTTGAATGAGTATTTGTGGTGCTTAACACCGAAAAGAGGTTTTATATGCGAATGGCTTTATTTAATCTGTGAAAAAATAGATTCTCGATAATTTTTTTTTCAAAGACTAAAAGAAATATTTTGATTTTTTTTTAGGTTTTTGAAAAAGGTGCACCATTGTCACAGGCTGGACAGAATTTAAATGCGGTCATTTTCAAAGTACTTATTCAATTATAATTATCATGCATTAATTTCTCTCGAATGAATCATTATTAAATAATGTATATATTTTTATGAATAGAAAGAAGCAAATTCCTCGCTCTTGCAAAAATACGCTTCGTTATTTCCAGGTTTAGGTTTCGCTGCCTGTTACAAGGTTTTGCAGCGTGTTTACAAATACGGGGGCCAACCATACATCAAAGATTACATAAATACGCACCATCGCAATGCTTTCTATAGTACTTTCGGAGATAAGACGGGAAAAACGATGATTCATGCTACTGCTGGAAGGTAAAATTGTAGTTTAGCTGAAATATTTTGAAGTGTCGTGACATATTATGACTCATTTACGCGTTCACGTGATTTGTAGTTTGATTGGTATTGGTGAGGTTGCATTGCTACCTTTAGACGTGCTAAAAATCAAGAGCCAGACCGCTCCAGAGACATTAGCTGGTCGTAATACTTTCCGAATTTTCTATGATGAAGGACTCGCATTGTATAGGTAATAATATAATATAAATAAAATTACGCTATATTTACTACGTATCTAATGTATATTCTATAATTTCTTTAAATTAGAGGTGGTATGTGGACAGCAGCTCGGAATGCTCCAGGCAGTTTTGCTTTAGTAAGTCACTTACCAAAGTGTCAATTAAATCGGTCAATCGATGTCATTATAATTCTAACATCATTATTGAATAATATAGTTTGGTGGATCTGCCGCAGTTAAAGAATACTTGTTCGGATTGAATGACTACAACAAAGCAACTTTCTTTCAAAACTTTTGTGCATCAATCGGTGGCGCGACTGCCTCTATCACAGTTGCGCAGCCACTTGATATTATCAAGACGCGAATTCAAAAACGGCCTTTTGATGCGCCTGAAAGCGGAATGAAGATCCTTAGCAATATGATTAAGAAAGAAGGTATGAATGATTTAATTTCTCGATGCTTCTTCTATTTGTTTGTCGGACCTTTTTTGAGTGTTTTTCATCTTTTTGTATAGGTGTTTCGTCCTTCGTGAAAGGACTAACTCCAAAGATTGTGGTGGTGGGACCAAAACTTGTATTCTCATTTACCGTTGCACAGCAGTTGATTCCGCTACTTGATAACTTTTTCATTTCCCAAGGAATTACGAATCCTACTCGTTTGTCACCATGATAAACAAAAACAATAATCATTTACCAAAGAATGACAACAAACCATACAACTTTAATGAGCGAATGATAGGAGCCAAGTCGTTGTTGCCATTAATTATACTTTCATAATTAATATTCCGCAGATTAATAAAAATAATAATGGTCATAATTAATATTCCGTAGATTAATATAATGTTCAATAGCTTGTGAAACATTTTGTTATCGAATTTGAAATATTGTTTTTTAACAAGCCGAAAATATTGATTAAGTCGAAATAGTATTTTAAGAAGGCATTGTAAAACTAAATTCCATAATTTATTTCAAATAAATCCGAGACCTCAAGTCCAATATTCTTAAATTAAAAACGTGATTGATGAAAAGAACGAATACGTAGAATCTAAAAATTCTAGAATTAAATGAATCAAATGACTAATAATAACAAAGAAGAAAGAGGAATAGTTTGTAGCTCTGTATAAATAAATAATGGGTATCGAAAAAAGGGAGGAATGATGATGTAAATAGTAACAAAAAATTAAAATTATATATATAATATAATACAAATAAACAAATACTAATAAAAAATATTATAGTTTACTAATAATACTATTGCTATTACTATTACTTTTATTACTACCAAGAGCCTTAGAGGGTGGTGCCAACGATAATGATGGAGTACCAAACGAGGATGACGATGATAATGATAAATTATTTTCTTTTCGCCGAGATACGTGTAGAAAACTCGTGAATTCCATAATACTCGATGAGAGGTTATAATTATTATCATTGGTATTGTTATTCAGAATTTGGTGACTATCGTATATGGATTGAACTTTTTTTGTAGTCTTGTGTTCTTTTCCATTTTCTAAGAATAATTGTTTTTGTCGTTCTAATCGCAGAACACGTTGTTCTAGATCGAATAAATGATAATCTTGTGTTTCGGGCGCGATTATCCGTAATGCTTTAGCGAGGTTAATTAAATAGTCGATATTGGGACCACTTGGACCTTTGGCACGTAACAATGGTAAAAATCAAGATTAATGAAAGACCCATGGACAATAATGTATGATCATCAAAATATCGTTTAATTGCTTACCACGTGCCGTAAAGATTTGTTGAGCAATAGATTCGATAGGTGCTGGACCTACATATTCTTCATTATCTTTTGTCGCGATATAGACAATCGCCTATTTTCAATATCCGATTATTAATTAGCATATTGATTCATTCGATAATTATAATTGATCGAACAAAAACTTACGTTCTTTACAACAGGTTCAACGCGATGATTTTGAAATACATCAATTTTACGACAAATGTATCCGCTCTATAGGAAAAAAAAACATCATGGATAAATATTGATATTTTAAATATTTTGCATAACAGTAAAAAAGATAAAGAATCAATCTGTTCTTTACCTCTCGAAAGTCAAGCTCTGCTTTGACATCCTCGACATCTTTATCAGCGATTCTATAAGCAACACCCCATGTTACATCATCTTCGTGATTGTGATGCTACAGGATGAAAAATAATCATTCAATAAGCGAGATCTCTTTTGATGATCATATAAAGTTTGATGTAATAGAAATTAATATTCACATAATCATCGAGTAATTTCCATTCTGCGTGTGGTATTAAAGTTACTACTAAACCGGGTTTATCAACTGTACCACGATGATCGGTATTTTTCTGTTTCAATCAAAAGAAAATTAAAGTCAATCATAAACGAAAATTAATTGATGATGATCTGCTCTGCTAACAACTCACCTGCCAAAATCTTCTAACGTGACCTTTAATGAAACCAGCGACTCTGGATTAATCAATTCATGAAAAATATTAGAAAATTATACATCACGAACTGATAGGTAAAATAACAGTAGTTCATGGAAAATCTAGTTAAATAGCTGACCTGTCTGCATATACTGGGGGCGGTTTCCAAATTAGAGACCCGTATCCGAATATCCAATATTCGGACCCAGGTGCAGCGGTACAACTTGATTCGTTATTTACCATCCTGAATTGGAGGTGATGGTGTAATTGATTTAGATTTGGGTTGGAAGGTAAAAAACGACGAGTGCTTGTCGTTTTACTCGTAAATACTTAAATATATTGAGCAAAAAAGAAATATAAAAAGAGGAGAGAAGAGAAGAGAGCAATTATTCTTTTCTTGTCGTTGTTATTATTATTATCTCGAATGAGATGAAATTAAGAAATCTATGTAGTATTTATATTATTAGTTTAAGTGACCCAGTATAATAAGAAATTGCGCAATTTTCGGGTGATCATCACACAACAATTCGAAAAATGATGTGCCATACTTCTTAAGTTTGGCTGGAGAACGGTGATTGGTGGTAGTTTATGCACTTCATTATACGATTTACTTCTCGTCGTATCGCCATTCGTTAACCATTATTCAACAACCGAAAATAGATGTGTTCATAGAATGGAAAGGCTGTGTTCTCATTGTGGATCATTTTCTTTCATCTTCTCGTTATGAAAACGAATTGCTATATTTATATTACTTTATTATTGTGTGTACAAACAGAATAATAAACAGGCATTGTGTTAACATTAACTTGCATTAATAGAGGCAAAATCGATTGAATAGGAAGCAGCTAACTACTTTTGTATATGACAACCCCAAAAAACACTTCAAATAAAATTTCCTTCTGATATAACGACTTTCATCATAAATTCTCGAATTTTTTGTGATTATATTGTGAGCAGGTTACTAATTATTAGTTGTCGTTATGGATGATTCAACAATCAAGTTAGATAAAGCTGTGAACGCCCATGTGTCTCATGATACCAATTACATCAAATAGGCAATACCGTAAAAATACTCTATAGTAGCGATAGAGAGTACCTTGCGGTATAGAAAAAAACATTGCACACACGCGTATATCGAGATATCAAAATATAAAAGGTCGTCAATAAACCAAGTTTTAGATCTAAAAAATCTAGGAACTTTTGGAAATCCTTGAAAATTACCAAAATTAAAATTTAATGAATATTAATTAAGGTAAGATATTAAATAGAGCAAGTATTCTTTTGATAACGATTAATGCATAAAACTCTGAAAGGTAAGCTATTATACCCAAGGCCATATTATGCTGATGAAGATGCTCAGATTTGATTGTATCTATTGAAAGCATTAACTTTTGTGAAATTCGAGTTTGCCACATATACGAAGATCCAATCTGAGTTTTTAATTTTGTGAACTCGGAAATCCCTAGTGAAATTTTGGGCTTTACTTGTTTGTGCATGCTACAAAGCGCATGACAAATACATTTATACAATTATAGACATTACAAGCTAGGGTCAGGGTTAGGGTTAGAGCGAGAACAAGGTTATATATATCCATTTTTGGATGCACTAATAAGCATACCCGAAATTTTGGAGATCAGAGAATTATTATTGTTATTGTTTGTTTTGATGTGTAGCGTAGAGTGTCCAGTTACTGCAAATTCTGTAAATTGAAAAATGTGCAAGATCATTATGATGAGCAAATTTTTTAAAAAAACTTATTAATAATTGTTACTTTTTAATTATTAGTTATACATTGTTTAGTTAGAATTTCGCATAGATCATTTTTATAATGCAAGTTATAAAATCCACATCATTATTATCATTATGCAAATTATGTACACAAATCACATTATAAACCATATGGATTCTGCAAATTCTGTAAATGCAGTAAACTGGACACTCTAGTGTAGCGGTAGGAACTGTCTATACCACGATTAATTAACTACGGTAGATTTGGCCACAATAAAGCATTACTCCTGAATTTCTTTGATTTTTGGTGATTTAAAAGAAACACGAGTTGAAAATCCACGTCGTTGAACCCCCGACGTCGATAAAACAATCAAATCTCCATTTTCAGATAACGATAAAGAATGACGAGAATCTTTGCTTGTTTTAGAAAGATATTCTGATTTCGTCTTGGATCGATTCAGCAAAATGATGTGGTTCATTAAGAGATAGATTCAATGTACAATCAATTGAACAGACACATTGAGAATAGAATACTTGGAAGATCAAATCTTTCTTGATCATTGTATTTGATCAGGCTGTAAAGCCAAAAAAAACGCGAATAACAAACCAATAAGAATGCACAAATCATACGTATGCCAACAACTATTAAAGATTGCAACTACAGTGATCTAGCAGAGTATTGTGAACACTTTAAAATATAATAACACAAAAACCAATAAAAATAAGATTTATTATTCTAAACTAATAGATTTATTAAAGCATAATATATATTATATCAAAATTTCAAGATAAAAATTTAGTGTCAAACCAAAATTTATATAAAAAAAGATATTCTATTTGATAAAAATACAGTTATAATCAATCACAAAAGTATCCAATCCCCTAACTTTCCATAGATCATGTGTAATGCACCAAATTTTTCTGAGCACAAACATTACAAATAGGTTGGTAAAGCTTTTATTTTATATCAGGTATTATATATTTATAAACTTTTATGTTCAAAATATAATAAATCAATTACTTTAGAATATAATATCTTAATATCTAGTAATTCAATTTGAGTAATAATACCATTATTTGATTTGTCTAATTTAGATAAATCAAATAATAATATTATTACTCAAATTGAATTACTAGATGTTAAAATATTATATTCCAAAGTGATTAATTTATATTTGTTAATCAATTTTTCATTTAATCACCAAAAAAATGAATTAGTCAATTTAGAACATAATATCTTGATCTCCAGTAATTTGATTTTAACAAAAAATAATATCATTTAATTTATCTTAACTAGATAAATCAAATAATATTATTTTTGTTTGAATTAGATTACTGAAAATCAAAATATTATGTTTAAAGATAAGTTCCTAAACTATTCTAAAAAGATATTATTATAATTTAAACTAATTTTGATTATGTTTCTAAATTATATCCTTAAATAATATTATTAGTTTCAGGATCTATTTTTAATTACATTATAAATTAACTGATTAATTTTTATTAATATTAAAAAGATTAATTAGTTATTTTAAAATATAGTATTTCAATATTCAGTAATCTGATTTGAACAAAAATATTATTATTTGATTTGTCTTGATTAGATAAATTGAATAGTAGTATTTTTGGTTAAAGTAAATTACTAAATATTAAAAATTAGATTATTGTATATTGAAATGTGTATTATAAAATAACTAATTATATTTGTGATATAAAAGTTTATAAATATAAAATATCTTATATAAAAACTTTATTAACTTATAAAAAGTATTAATAATCAGTATTTATAATGCTCTTGGTGCTCAAAAAAATTTGATACATTATATATAATTTATAGAAAATTAGAAAAAATCAAATATTTTTGCTATTAACTATATTTATAATATATATATTATAAATATTTAAATTAATCTCAGATATTATTATAATATAAATATTTAGTTTTTATTTTATTGATTAATTTATATTATAATTTAATTGAATAAAATTTGTTATATTTTATTAATTAAAAATTAGTTTTAATTTAATTAGATAATTAATTAATACTTTATTATTAGTTCTTTATTTGTATTAACACCAGCAATATTAGTAATATTAATAATACTTGTATAAATATTAAGAAATACCAATAATATTTGTGATCAAATGATTTATAAGATTAATACTATTAATAAAATTGATTTATAAAATTAGTAAATTAGTAATATGAATATCACAAGTAATTATTATACATATAACATATATTTTAGATAGAATTAAATAGATTTTTTAGATTTTAGATTAGAATTAATTAGTAATTAATAACTCAAAAAATCTTTTATTTGATAGAAATTTCAAATAACTTGTAAAGTTATATTTGTATTAGTTTTTGATCTTGAAAGATAAATTACTTATAATAAATTATTATTATTGACTTAAAAAATAGTCACTTGATAAACTTATTATTTGTATTATAACTTTTAAAGTTCTAAATAAATATGTAAAATTTAGTAATATTATTAAATATTATTTTAACTTATTATAATATAAATATATGTTATTTATTTTTAAAAATAGTTTTTAGTCTCATATATTTTTAGTTATTAGAAATATATAAATAATATATAGATAACTTAAGGTTAATAAAAATAGTAACAATTTCTAATCATGTCTATTAACAATTAATTATCAATACATTTATTATTTATTATTTATTATTAATAAAATTATAATTAATTATTAATAATTATAATTAATTATAATTATTAATTATTATTTGTAATTAAATATAATTAAAAATTATTATTAGCAATTAATTCTAACTTTTATTACTAGTAAATAGTGAAATATTAATGCTTAATTATTAATGAATATTATTAATTTTTAATGAATATTATTTGTAATTAAATATAATTATAATTAATATTAATTAATAAATTGTTAATATTATATTTATTTACAATCAAACTTCTTTATAGTTATCACTTTTAGAAAAGCAAAATTTGATGATTATAAAGAAGATATAATTATAAAAAATTTTTTTTACTATATTTATATTATTATCATTCTTATATGAATAGATAAGATATTAATTAATTATAATAATTAATTAAAAATTATATAAAAATGATAATAATAACTATATATACTTAAAAAGGTTGAATATTAGATAGTTGGAAAAGAGTATTAAAAAAAATAAATTCTAATATTTTTACTAATTGAACAAGTATTTTATAATTCAAAAATGCAAATAATTTATTAAATTACAAAATATAACTTTTATTAGTTGGATAAGTCAAAGTTAAGTAAATAATAGATCAAAGATAACAATAAGTAAAAGATTATTTAGAAGTATCAGTTAATTTTTATACTTTTATTACTTTTAAATCACTTGATAATTATCTAAAAATTATTTTATTCTATATTAATTTATATCTGTTTAAATATATTGTTACTGTTCTTATATTGATAGGCAAGATATTGACTAATTATAGTAATTAATTAAGAATTGTATAAAAGCGATAATAGTGACTGTGTGTACTTGAGAGGGTTGGATACTAGATGGTTGGGAAAGAGTATTAAAAAGAAATAGATTCT
>CAJVPL010000286.1:0-31855 GCA_910591945.1 Ambispora gerdemannii
TAATAATAATAATAATAATAATAATAATAATAATAATAATAATAATAATAATAATAATAATAATAATAATAATAACACTTCTTTATTCGGTGGTAGTTATGAGCAAGATAATAAGATCACTTCAATAGTTCCTCAATTCAATGATCCAATGAATGATAAAATAGGAATTGGACCAAGTCGTATAAACAACCAACCAGGATCTGGTCGTCTTATAATTCGCTCTCAAAACATAACGGCATTCTCATCATCACAAATTATACACTCTAACAATCATAATGTAAGTCAACAACAAGCATCGACACAACAGATAGAACAAATTAATTCAACATCTCTAGTTGAGAGTAAAGAATTTCCCTTTACACCACCCATAAATGAAAGTGCTTTCGAAGATCCTCATGATGATGACGATAGCGATGAATATCGTGATGATGGAGAAGAGGAGGAGGATGATGATGATGATTACGAATATGAATTTGAAGACGAATTAATAAAAGAAAAATATAGAAAGGAAAAGAAAAAAGATTATAATTTCATTGTGGAGTCGGGCCCGGACGACTATGGATACGATGATGATGATGATGATGATTATGTGTAGAAATATATATATATTATCTCGTATATGTATTCCTTTATGTAAAAATATGCAATAAAAAAATTTTCCTTCTCATTTTTTATTGGTTATTGTCGGTATTATTATTCATAGGAGGACTGGTTACATCTATTGTTAATTGTTGAGGGAAGGAAGTGCTAAGAATGTATTTTGCCGGATTAATCGCGGCACTACGAAATTGCTAATTTTGTAACCCTAAAAGTTTTACAATTCATGATAACGAATTGTATTTAACCAAAAATCGTTAAAACAGCATTATTTTATAAAATAAATGCAACTTTAAAAATTTATATGTGACTAATTCAGAGAAGAATATTAACAATAAATATCACAAAACGCCCAACGGGTCTTCTGTGTGTTTAGATGTTGGCACAATAGAGGTGGCGGTGACACCGCTTTTCAATCGTGTACTGTCAAACGATGATGTTGAGCCTACACTTCCACTTCTATCTCTGCTAGTAGCACTATTTTTAATTGTAGCGCTAAGTGGATCCACTGGATCATTCAAATCAAGACTAATTCTATTAGTGGCCAAAGAGGTGGTATTAGTTGACATTGAACTCCGAACATTGCTTACGCGTCGTTGTTTTGGTGAAGATGGAGGCTGACTAAAGATATCATCTTCGGAGCTTCTGTTTATTGATCCAGTCGGATTTCCACGTTTTGGACTAAATAATGAATTTTCGTCATTTTCCGATCCTTCTACCATCCAACTATATTTGGAATTGGAAGAGATGGTAGCTTTTGGTAGACTAAGTTTGCCCTGAGGTTCACTATTTGCCACGTCCTTGAGAACATCATCTAAATTCAATTTAGGTTTGGAAGAGACAATCGATTGAGGCCGTGTACCTTTTGTTGTTGAAGATGTGGAGTTAGCAGAAACACGCGTCCGAACATTGGTATTGGTGGTGAACGCGGAATTATTTACTATAGAATCGGAAGAACTTTTCTTTGACACGTGTTTTGTGTCATTATGACTTGATGTGTGAGATGTAACTGGAGGCGATGGAGTTCTTGGAACAGATTTGGATATTGAAAATACATCATTATTTGATAATGTTGACCTTTGAGAATTTGTAACAGACAAAATTTTTTCATGTTTTGATTGGATTACATCTTTTGCAGTAGTAGAACTTGTTTCGTCATCTTCCCCAGTGGTACTTAATACGCTTACCACGCTGACTTCATCATCAACAACTTCCCAGTGATCATGTTCTTCACCTGTACTGCCTGCACTGTGATTAGAACCATAAAATACGCCTGGATTAAAATCTCGTGTAGTGCCATCCAATACATCTCGAACATGCTTGAGGCCTGTCAACGCGTGAAGAATAGAGATCTCATTTGCAGTGAGTGCCGAATTTTCTTCATTGCTGCTAATAACATCGTCAAATGATGATGAACGAGACCTATCTGAGCTTTTTTCAATTTTTTCTTGCTCTGCTAGATTTTGTATCTCTCGATTTTTTTGTCGAACAAAAAGTTCTTGCTCAAGTAATTCAATACTTTTTGATACAACACCGGCCATCTGTCGGTTTTGTTCGCGTAATCGGGCAAGTTCAGCAGCAGATGATGATGTATCGACAGTAGCAGATTCTCGTTGCTGTTGCTGCTGTTGGTGATTGTTTGGAATAGAATTCCCAAATCTGGATGGAAAATCTGAGGCACGTTTACGACTTTCATGAGATAAATGTTCTGGACGTCTAAGCACATTTTTCTGTAAATTATTTAACGATCGTGTAAAATCGATTAAGTCGATAAACAGCCAATTCGATTTAAAATTTAGTTTTCGTTTATCTTTACTAACCTTTACTTCCCCAACAGCAGAGAGAATCGCCTTGTTAAGTGCGACAGCACTTCGGCTTTCTAGCACATTTTTGGTAACATGTACAAATCCATCCGGAACCAGAACGTCCAACGAACCACTCGAGGTGGAATTTCGATTTGAATCACGATCACCAGCAGTGGTAGTAATATGTGCTGAGATAGATTTACCCGCTCGAATTGCATTTTGCAGAATTATTTGAGCACCACCGTCGGTTGTCATATGATCCCGAAGAAATATTGCTTGTTTTACTAAAAAGTCTACATCCGAGACAGGTGGGTATCGCATCAACATACTGAGACATCCTGCGTAATCACTTTCGAGAACTGTATAACAGTGCAGAAAATATTCTAGTCAACAATTTATATGTAGAAGAATCAAATAATAAAATGAGCAAAGTAAAAGTAAATATGCTGACGCTCGTCTCGAATAAGTAACATCATGGCCACGCATACAAAATCAACGATTCGTAGCGTGGGATCCTCGGAAAACATTCCATCCCATAATAGCAGTACTTGATCGAGGGGAAATTCACGGCCAAATAACAATCGTATCCACCGTCTGCAAATAATTCAATTCAATTAAATTTACTTTTCGTTAAAACGACCAATTTTGAATAATATTATAAGTTTCTAGACCTTACATTCCATATAATTGAGGTTCAATCTCCAACCCTTTGAGATGATTATATAATTCCGGATCCGCTTTTCGTAGATATTCCTCGTGGATTTTATTACATTTCATGACCACCGGCGTAAGTTTCGCGGCCTTTTAATAAATAAAATTAATAAAGCATTGATTAATAGTTGCTAATGTCGCATTCAAAAAGCATACCTCTGCTTGAGCGGTGGCTATTATTCTAGCATTTTCAATATCTGAACTTTGCGGACGCTATAATTTATCGATCAATATAGTCGATATGACATTAACCAATATATTTGCATCCGATTATTGACCTCATAATCATGCTGACGATCACCATACCTTTATAGGTCTTCTATTAAACACCTCGTCGTTATATTCATAATAGACTTTGGCAGACTTCATTAGTAAGGAAAATAGAGCAAATGTGTCGTGCTCAACGAAATCTGCATTTAGAGCCTGTTTTATTATCGTATCTTCGCTGCTGTCCATGGCGTATCCTCGGCCGCTGGGTAAACTCTCGTAATCCACCACCCATAAAATCGGTGCCAATAGCTCATGCATGCCTTGGCGATAGGAAACATCTTGATTCATTTTACAGTAAATAAATAAGATATCTAGTAAACGAGTTTGACATGTGTATGACCGGAAATACTCTTTGTCCGGAAACCTTGAATTAGAAAAAATGATAAAATAAGATTTTCAATATAGCATGCAGAGGATGAAATAGTAAAAAAAAGGAAATACTTACGTGCGTTCCACATCTTGACGGATGATCTTTCGTAGTTCTGTATCCTTAAAATACTCTTGCCACGGATTCTGGAAATTATGACGACATCCATTAATACACAACAAAATAACTTGAGAGCTCCAATAAAAAAGAACCAAAATGCATACAGCCTGATCCAACGATAATGGATTGTTCACCGCTAAATCGTTTGTACTATCATTTTCAGAATCCGAAGCTGGACTAGTTATATACTTTTGTCGCAGATCAGCGTAATGTTGACGTTCTTTGTGAAGTGTCAGCGCCCATGTCGAGGTATCTAAGCTTGGTAGGTATGAGAGATATAGCTGTGTTGAGAAAATGATAAGAGGTGATGAGGTGAGGCGAAGCATACGTAGACATAAATAAAAATATATTGTTGATAATCACGGAAAGTTTGATCCGGAATTTGAAATTAAAGTCAAAGTTTTTATGATATAATAATAGAAATAATAATCATGATAATAGATCCCCCACTGAGTTTACAAAAGAACCATCTACCTATGCGCGCTATAGCCACGAAAAACTACACACTTGAGAGGCGTCAATCTTTCGTGCCATTATGAATGATAATGTGTGTATGATTAGTTGATTATTATTGGGGGTAAAAGATTACATAAGAAGCCTGTTGGATAATCCAGGATTTGTGTCATTGATGATTTTCTTTTTATATTTGTGAAATCATAGTATTATTATTTCGCACATCTTCAAGATAAAAGCCGCGCTTGATACCATTCACAACTATGCCAATTCGCAACATTGATTAAAACACTATCAAATTCTACTACACACCTTCCAACATATAGATCTTAAACTTTCTGAACAGATACTCCCATTGACACCTTTCTCCCTCAGCGAAGTCAAAGAAAGTAAGGGGTCTTTGAAAATGGCGTTCCACCTAGTTCTACATTACAAACAAGTATAAATGTTGATTTAATGTTCCCGTAATTCCCGATAAGAATTTGAATTTATAAAATAGTGAGTTTCGGATTGTGTATATAAAAAACATACTTTGCTTCTTCAAACGACAAACTTTCCATTTATTGGTGTAACTCAAAGAAAGGATTTTGTTGCAGGCAAATACACTTTGGAATATAGAAGTGCAAAAACTTATTAACCCTGAATTGAACACAAGAATTCAAGATTTGCATGAAATCAAGTACAAAGTCATATGTATATAATATGATCTACCTTCATAAATATTTTTTGCGACACCAGTCAATAGAACTTCACTTATGCGAACAGATTAACAATTATTATGAGGAAGAAGGTTGATTCTGGACTAGTATGAGTGGAATCAGTTTAATATATGTTTCGTATACTAGAGAGCTCGTATGGAAACCATATTTGGGTGAATTTAAGAGGACTAAAACGTAAATAATGGCGCATATATTGACAGAAATATAAGCTCATTTTCCGAAATGCGAACATTTTAGAAAAATTTTCCAACAGTGCTACTTATTGTTATATCCAACGCACCTATTGACTGTCTTGGAAAATGAAGTTATTTGAAGCCATATTTGTATGGACGAGATTCTGGATAACTATCTTAGCGAAAAGTTTGCTCAATTCACATGTTTCAACTATCGGATCATTGGTGGCCACAATTATCAAAATCGTTAGAGTAAATTACACTTTGATTGCGCTGGTATCCTGGATACCATAGTGATTCCTCTTAGAAGAGCTTTCAATCATTTAAGAATTCTTCCCTAACATTATTTGAAGGGAGGATATTTTGTGTTTATCAATGCTATGTTAAGCCAACCATTCCTTGATACTCTCACCACATTTAAAAAACTAGAGGCAGATTTCATTTGAAAATCCACGTTCCATGAGTTACTTGTGTTGAATTTTAGACAGAATTATCACATGGTAATGTCAAACTTCAGAGATTGATCTTTAAAGTAAGCTGCTTTTATCCTATCATGTCCGTACAATGTTTCTTATGTTTAAACTAAGATTTTACTTAACGATGAGCACTTGGGTGTTACAAGAGGCAGGCTTTTCTCTTAATAATAATGTTCAATGATATCAAATATGCTTACATTGCACCGTAAAATTCGTTCAACTTAACAAGCTAGAATCTCGCATTTGAATTAAATATAGCAATCTGAAAAATGAACTTTTCATAATATGTTTAATTTGTTTGCGTTCACACAATTGATATAAGGCAAGAAATAGACAAGTTATTTTATTTCCAACATATAAATTTCTTGTCGAATCAAGTGTATCTATCACTCATCATTACCATTTGTTAGAAAACCTTTGACAATTACATCCAAATCACTACGACACACTCTTGCATGATACCGGGTCAAATCATCGGTATCAGTATTTTCAATGTATCGCAAAGAAATGTAGGCTCGTTTCAATAGATCCCCGCGAATTTGTTGTATTGTATCGACAGCAAGACCGCGAAATAAAGATATCAGCAGTACAACTGATGCTATCAAATCAAAACAATGCAAATTCGAGTCAGAATAATTGCTAAATCTAGATATCAAATTATAAAAGTACAAACACAAACCTCTTCGAACCTCAATCATCATCTTTTCGAAATCCAAAATGTTCAATATCCATCCGACTAAATCGTCAAACCAAATAGACAACGCGTATGGAGATGTTTGACATGCAATCCCGATAATTGACAGTGATGAGACGCGTAATTGTTCATTCTGATCCTTGTCGAGGACGTGAAGAAGTGGTGGAAGCAGAGTAGTGACTTTTATGTTTATTGTATTTATGAAATTATTAAGTATATACTTTTAAGTGTGAAATATTTTTGGGGACAATGATGACTTACTGTATTTCCCAAGTGCCTTACCACATCTTTGAATTGTCTGTAATATCGCTTCGCCCACGCGTAATCGATTATCGGTATTCTCATTTGGATTATCATACCATTTCATTAATTTTTGCATTATTGTTTGACCATGTACTTCTGCGAGCGAGGAAAGACCTCGAACTGCATTCAAATAAATAAAACTGTGTAAAAGATTATGAATTAGTTAATTGATTAGGTAATACTAGGATATATAACGTGAATTATTACCTTTCTTCACCTTGTATCATTTGTATAAAAATATCCAACACCTTTGACAGATTATCCTCTTCATTAATAAAAGGATCCTTTGCTAATATCATTTCTTTGAGTATCACCAGTCCACTTGCTCGCACCGGCAGTATTTCATCCTGTAATGCTTCCATAGCTTCTTTATACTTTTGTATTGATTCTTCTCTTTTGCGCTCTTTTTCGTCGTTGATAGATGATGGTGATGACAAGGATGCTCGTGCAGCATTACGAACAGAAATGGCTAAACGCAAGTCACGCGTCATTTGACGTACGTCGGGAGATTGATGATTCCTGAATCTGGATAGATTTTCGAAAACAAGATTGAGTATGTGTGCATCTTGTGTAGAGAGAGACTTGTGCTCTATAAGTAGTGTAAAAACCTTTATTAATAAAAAATAAGTTAGAATAGCTTTTCATTACAAAAACAAATTACCAGCCAATAAGGACGTCAATAATGTCAAAGCTAAAGTAAGTGTCTCGTCTTCATCCAGTTGATCCTCAGGTAACTCAACATCTGAGCTTTCTTCATCATAAACAATATTAGCTAAACTACTCAACCCTACACTATTTTCACGTTGCTCCTGTTTCTGTCGAGAGCCATGATCATCACTACCAACTCGATCGTGATAATTCTCCAATACATTATTAGCAAATGCAATCACTTGGCCTGGTTTATGTAATATATCAGATCCGAGAGAGTCAATCATGCCTAAAACAAGATGAAGTAAGGTCAGGACGCTAAAAAATTTTCAACGAGTTAATTATCGTATTGATATATGAAGGAAAATCCATTTTCAAAATTACCGTCTCGAATTTGTCGTCTGCGAATGATCGGCTTTGGCGGCAGTGTACTCGTTTAATAGGTACATGAAAAAATCACCAGTTAAATCGTTGTTCGAAAGAGATTTCAGGAAATCAATAAATAAATCTACATTGATATTTGTTGTTGTAGGTGAAAGATTCTGTTTTGTCCTAATAAAATATTATCAATCAATAGATTTCGATTTATAGAAATGCTTAACTATTAAAATGAATTATTCTTACAAACGTAGTTTCATTACCGAACCTCCCAAAGGACCTGGTGCAAAATACACTTCATTCACATCACCAATTTCTGGTGGTTGTATTGCATGTCTCTTACTTTTCCTAAATACAATCTCCTTCAATGCTTCTAATCCATCCGAATTTGTTACAATTCTGAAATATGACAGTAAAATGTCCAAGACAGCTTCTCGCAAATTTGATTTCGAAACAACTGCAAAAGCATACAAATGATACAATGGGGCGATCGCATCCTCCAAAAAAGACTGCAACAGATCAGGAGCAGGCTCACTACCAACCAAAATGCGATGTACAACTCTAATAGTTGACTGAAGAGACGTTTCATCCATCACCATCGAGTCGTCCAAAGTCAAATCCGAAATGATCGATGAACCTTGAACACTTGAATCAAAAAGAACCGTCGAATTGGATTTTTCCTGTCCTGACGTTATTTCCCACCATTTTGATAACTTCTCGAATAATTTATTTATGACAAGTTTTTTCGTTAACGCTGGATATTTTGCGTTCATTTTTATGATGGTGAATGCGGCTACAGTTGTTGTGGTGGATATCTCGCATTTTGCATTTATATTAGGGTCAGAAGTTGTTGATGCGAGAATGGCAAGAAGTTGAGGACATATTTTGGAGAAATAATCCTTTATATCGTTTTAATACAGAAATTAATGCTAGAGTGCATGAAAATATTATCACGAAAATAATTTACCTCGACAGACGTCATTTGACCTGGTACAGATAGCAATACCCTAGATATATTCTCTTGTTTAGAGAAATTGACTGAAATTCGAAATTATGAGCGATTGGTTGTCAAACAGCAAAATTGATGTATTCCCAGCAAGGGAAGATTAATAATAACCTTCGCTTTCACCGCCAATCATAAAATCAATTACTTTTTGTACGCCATCAGGTTTCAGCAAAATGTGTGTAAGTAATCGACCGCAAATCCCTTTCAACCAATTTGGAGCAGGATGAAACGGCGAAGCCCCTAATAACATCATTAATGATTCTAAAGATCGATAATCATCGGATCTAATATTTTCAATGTGAAGTTAATACGTCTTATAAATCAAAGAATATGAGAGCATCATCATCATCACACCTCTCAAACAATCTGCTAAACATGATAAAACTTTCTTGACGCGCTTTTTCAATATTTACAACTTTTCTTGACGACGCAAATAACGGTGATTCAATAACATATGTATCTTGCTCATTCACATTAACGGGTGAACCTTGCTCAGAAATTTGTTTTTTATTCGTGATATTTTTTGAATCCCGAGTCCCCACAATCACCACATCACCAATTTTTGGCATAGGCCCATACGCTAGTTGTAACAGCGCGGCATACATATCAATAAGATGCCGAGTCAACAATATTTGCGAGATGCTGGTGTAGTTACATGATAGTTCATTATAATTACTAGAAAAAATGATTGAGATCAAGGATTCCATAAGATTGAATAGGTTTACATATTGTGCACGAGGATCGTCAATCGTTTTCGAAATATGATCGTTTTCATCTTTGTTAAGGTCATCTAATATCTCTAAACAAAATAATGATTATTACTCAATCAGTCATTGTGTTGATTAATTTTTATATACAAGAGCTTACGAATTGCTATTTTGCGTGTATCTACTGCTTACCAGCTTGAGTAAACCCAGATATACTACGTTGCGAAAGTGGAATTCCAGCACCAGGCATCAAGCATGGATATATTCCCCAACTGATCACAATCTCTAACATCGTATGAATCAGTCTTAGATCTCTCACACCCAAAAGTTCATTACTTACATCCACAGTTGATTGTTTTTGTTGTTGAGCTGCTTAAAAGAAATCACGAGAATTATTTATCAAATCATAAATTTTTTAATTATGGAATATTGGCGAATACGTACATACCTTTCATTTCATTACTCTCTCGGAAAGCATTATTCAATTCGATCAATGTCTCCAGACACAATTTCACATAGTGTGTTTGCAGCAATTTTTTGTTAATGTCTTTATCAGTATCTTTCACCAGATACTGTTGGTGCTCTTCTTTTATGAATTCCGCAGAAATATTCTCACCCTTCTCTAAATTATCATTAGTTGTTCGTGCTCTTCTTTTTTCTTTACATTGTTCATATATTTCGAGTCTTGTTGCAAGCGTTTCAGGTATAGTACCACTATTAGCAGTGGTATCATTAATTTTGTCTTTATTAGTTTGACCAACTAGAATTGTGGCTTTTTGTAATATATGAGAAATCTTTTCTCGGTATGATTCCATTCTTTGAAGAATGAAAATAAAGATCTACATTAAATTAGCATGATGAAATTAACGCTACAAAAACATTTAAAGATTAACGCTACAAAACAAAGCTTTCTTCTACGAAATGCTGTATAAGCTTTTTTCCAGCTAAAAATTTAAAGAACTTATTCCGTACGACAATTTCTGCGTGCGCATTATACCCGTCAATATGCACCATGTACTTTTGAAACGATATCTTGTTTAAATTATTACAAGATTCGCGTTGTATGTCAATCAATGGTACCAATGGGAAATCGGAGGAGGAATAAAGTTCAGGGTTATAGGATTCGGTTGTAGATGACTCGGACTCCGATTTGGATGACGAAGATGAAGCTGATGTTAGCTTTGGTTTTTTAGAGATAAAATTGGTCACTGCTTCGATGTTCTCTCGCTCTACACTCGATGCAATTTTTGAGAAATCTCGTGGTTTTTCTTTGCCATCGTTATTATTTTTATCATCAACAACATTATTAACAACTCGATTCTCAATGATTTTTTGCACTCGTCTTTGCGAACACAATGCTTGCACATAGATAGCACCAACAAAACTAATCCATAGAGGAGCTAGAATTGGCGCCGCTACCGCAACCAAAAGATACTTTGCCATGTTAAAAATCGTATTTTTGCAGTGATCTTCTTTTAGCAATACCGAGTCGATAATAACGTCATATTTTTTATTTTTTGACCTTTAATGATTAATTAGATTTTCATTTGTAATTTGTTAAATTAAGTTTAATAAAAAATACCTTAAGTAGCAAATCAACAATTTTTAATTAGGACAACTTACAGAATTAATTTATCAGATTCCTCAAAAGGATCGACTTCCGAAATTGCCGCCGTCCAAAAAGGCACTGTTCTATCGTTCAAAGTATTTGCATAAATTCTCTTATACTTGAATAACTCGAGCGCCTTGAAAAATATGCGATCTTTAAACACACATGAATTAATATTTATATTTAGTGACTTTCAAAAAAAATATAATAATCCTTTTACGCGAAATAATTTTCAAGAGTGATATCACTTACTCGGATCGGACATCACTGAAAGTAGCGAAGCATCTCCATCGTATTTATCAATCCATGATAATTGTTCGCCTAATAAAATAATTGATGAATCGGCTTTTTAATATATATTAAGAAAAAATAAAATAATAAATTCACATACCAGTTTTTGATAAAATCCGTGGCGAAGCCCAGCTAATGATTTTCGGTATTGCTTTAGATATCTTTGATATTGTGCCTAAATGGGGTGTAGCAAAAGTAGTAAAAATCTATTGAAATCAAAACACGAATAGAATTACTATGTTAATGTCGATACTATACAAATCAGCTATCAGAAATAAGAATCCTCAAAATTCAACTACCCAAGGTTGTATTTCATTAAATATTCCTTGTTTGTAAAGAATACCAATTGCGTATCGCGAAAATAGGCCTCCGAGAGAATATCCTATGATGGAGAATTTCGTGATTTTTATACCATCGTCTTCTAGACTTTTTATTTTTTCGTGGATCTAAAAATCGATAAAATGTCAGAATCCCTTCTTTCCAATCTATATGAAGCATAAAAACCCAATGAAAAAAAAACCTCTTCGACTAGACGATCTCCACAAATATCGATACCATCATATGTGTATGTTGACAGATTACATTTTGCATTCAACTAAATGAAAAAATAATTTGGAATTAGAACAATTAATAAATTAGAAATATATGCATATTTACAATACTAATCGAATTTCCGTATTTATTTATTAGCTGGTCAACAAGATATTGCAAATGTCCCGGGTTTCCCCATAACCTAAATTCAATAAAAAAATTGGTCATAAATAAATATGCGCGACAAAAGACCTTTACTAATTTTACAAATTCCTATAACCTTACCCATGCACACAAACTACAAGATGTGTCGACGTGGAATTTTCACTCTCAATCATTTTTGATCGAATTTATCCTATCTATTATTTGATTTATTTTAAACAATACTTTCAAGAATACCAGATCAAAAAAGGAAATAGCTTTTATTTTGAAACTTTGCTTTTCGGTTGTACTAATTATAAAAATGGCTACTTGATTACTATTCTTGTATTACAATAACTGACGTAATAATTCAATCAATCAATCAATCACATTGCAATAATTTAGTAATTTGAAGAAAATGGTTCACAATTCTCGTTGTTGAATCCACCTATTGAAGAAATCTAAACTCGGAGCTGGTTGATCATATGGAGTCATATGTCCCGCTTCAAAGATCTGTAGAAAAGTTAGTCCTCTATAAGATCGTACTTTTCCGGCTACGGATTCACTTCCGTCTTCAATAATCCAATCTTTGTTAGTGGCTGTGTTGAAGCCATCTTTACCCGGCCATTCAAGTTGATTGACCCAAGCTGCATTGCCTATACATATTTATAAAATATTTGTAACGAATTTATTAACAGATTGTTCTTTTGAATAAAAAACCGAATACATTATACATACCGAACCAATTACAAATAAAGTCGGCATCACCAGCATAGATCAAAACACGAATATTATTCGCCAAAAGTGGTGGAATCAAAAGGTGGAAAGGACGCATCCTATATAAAATAAGCAGCATTAATTGAAAATTTCAATTTGAAGAAATGAAATTGGAAAATAAAAAAAACTCACCAATCTCCTGCCATTTGGAATCTGAAATTTATTTTATACATAAGAATTTAAAAAATTTACTAATGAGACATTTACAAATAAGACAATTTAACAACAATAATTCACCTGAAATTAATTTCCATATTACAGCTTTTATACCCTTTAACTTCAGCGCCAAGTTCTTCCCTAACCTCCTTTTTATTCAAATAAGTTTCAATCGCTCCCAGAATCGGATAACACAAGCCACCTCCCTCACATTTCTTTCGAACGTCATAGATATTTTGACCAGTGGCTTGATACGGCTGGATTAATCCCTTGTTACAATACAACGTGGCCGGTAAACAATTAAATACATTCTGGGACTTGTAACAGTTATTGATCAAGCGTGCACATGTTGGGTACGCTTTTCGCATTTTATCGCAAGTCGCTTCATCTAATACGGGTTTATAGGTGGAGTTGCACGCCATATCAGGATAATATTCGTATTGTACTAATGGGTCGACAAGGCCATTTCCAATCAATATAGACTCAAGATTGATATGCTTAAGATTCTTTGGTTTGACGGATTGAATCCAAGCAGAGGTTCCTTCGTTATTGTTGTTAATCTCTGTGGCAATAGCTGGAATGTAATGACCAGCATAAGATTCACCGGCGATATGGAAATCTAGGTTTGCGTAGTTGGTGAATTCTTTAAAGAAGATTTGGAGGAAAGCATAAACGTCCTTGGCTGCCGCAAGGCTATTCGATACGCCGTCACCATGAGAATATCCAACATTCGTGGGCTTTTTTAAAAATATAAAATATTAAAATCAATTTTAATATTTAGTAAATTCTCATCAGCTATTTAAAATCACCTGATCCAAGAAAATGACTGTTGCATTGTTATTCCAAGAATATGGATTAATAGTTGTATCACTGCCATCCTCATTCACCATACAGGGCCCCAATTCAAAGAATAATCCGGTTAAAGAGCTGCAGCCTGGGCCACCGTTGAGCTTAGTAATATGGAATAAAGATCAACAAGGTTTCTAAAAGTTAAAATCGCATAGATAAAATTCTAACTTACCCAAAGAACAATTGGATCAGTTTTCGGATTATTACGAGACTCAAAGATCCAAAAGAAGAAATGCTTATCTGAACTGGTATCAAGATAACCCGAATACTATAGTTCAATCAAAATATTATTTAATTTTTCACATGATATTAAAGATCATGTAATTTTTTTAACCTGTTTGACAGAAGAATCGCATAATTTTGGCTTCTTCAGCTTGATATCGTAGTCTGGGAAATCACCATGTGTCAAAATTTTGGCCCAGCTTTTATTTTGGTTGCCTTTTTTTGGCTTAAAATAATCTTTAATAACATCAATTTCGTGCCCGAATATGCCGGTTAAACCATCCTTAATATCTTCTAGACCGTGTCTTATTTCATCAAGTCCTTGTTGGAAATTATCGACTTCTTCCGAAACTTCTTCCGAGACTTCTTCAGAGACCTCTCCGATACGAGTAGTTTGAACGGTTACTTGTACTTCGCTGACGGTCTCAACCTCAACCAACTGTACATTATCACTGTCAACCAATTTGGCGTAAACTCTACATGAAAGTAAAAGGCCGCCGACCAAGGCAAGTACCGCAATAAAAAAGAACGAGCCAAAATGGCCTCGTCGTATAGTCATTTTACGGTTAAAAGTTTGTAGTTATGTTAGTACTGTGGTATACTTCGTGTAGTTATGTTAGTTCTGTGGTATACTTCGAATCGTATAGAAACTTATGAATGAAATGTGTTTAACGCCATTTCATATCTTTCATTAATCGTGTAACCATCCCATATAACCATTAGTAATATAGAAGCTACGCAAATTAACCCTGTGTTCAAAAATGACGTGAAAATGCGAGAAAATTGCAGTATAGTTTTCTTTGCAGATTATTAGAAAAAAATATCTGCGCGCAGATCAATTTAAACACTATAGATTTTTTTACTATGTTTGTTTCTTAAGTGTTTATCAAGGGCTGATTGTTATAACATCTTATATATGATTAGAAACATACAGTGAGTATATTATCAAGCATAGATAACTGGCAATAATACTTCTATAATAAGATGTAAACTTTTCTATGATCTTTATCACCTCTACTTAAGGAAAATATTCGTATCATTATCACTCATGACCAATATGACATTCTTGGCGAGTTGTTTCTTTAGTTGCTTTTCGGTTAATTTGTTTCTTGAATCAGCCATGATATTCCGGATAGTTAGTTCTTCGATTCGATGGAGTGTTAATTCTTTATTCTGGATTACGAAATATTAATTAATAAAAAATAATAATAAAAACTAATATATGATATAATACAAATACAAAGTTGAATTCAAATACCCTTTTGCTCGTGAATAATCCCCGAATTGTAGCTGGTATAACTGTTTTTAGGTCAAATTCCTCGCCTTTATCATTATCTTGGCTCCTTTTGTCCTTTGACGTCCCGTTGACGGTTTTTTCTTTTGACTTTTTATCAGTGTTAATAGAGGCGTCAGATACATCATCCGAGACTACTTTTTCAGATAGTTTTATCTTTTTAAGATACCGAGTAGTAGAAGATTCTTCTAGAGAGTTTTGATCAGATTCCGAGGCAGAAGGAGCCTCCAGACCCAATTCAACTTTGCGTTTCTTTGCTACATTTGTTTCTTCTTTACTATCATCGCTACTCTTTTTCTCCGCTTTTTGTTCTTGATTTGTTTCTTTTGTGTCCAATTTTTGTTTTTTCGGAGAAACTTTAACAGATTTTCCATTAAGCGGACTGCTTTTTTTTGATAGAATTTGACCTTGAGACGATTCATCGTCGTCGTCGTCATTAGATTTACGTTTCTTCTGACCTGTCTCATTGTTTCTCGATCTTTTCTCTTCTGCCTCAGGTGTTGAAGCGGCCGAGTGAAATATATCTTGATTTTTGGTTGGTGGAGTTTTTTTAGATGTCTTCTTTCTGCTTTTTTTGGGGCTAGTACTTTCCTTGTCTGTTTTCTTAACCCCAGTATTATTTGTGGCAGCTAATGCTGTACTTGCTATTGCTTTTTCTTTTGTGCTTAGCAATTCCTGAGCAGGATCTGACACATTCTTTTTCGGTGTACTAGTTTCAGGTTTATACTTTTTCTTTTTCGGGAAATCAGTGTCATTACCATCTTGACCTGCACTACTGCTATTATTATTACTAGTCTTCGACTTTTTCTTTTTTTCAGACTTATCTTCGGATTTATCATCAATTAGTATGTCTTGTTGATGATGATGTTTTGAGGCATCTTTATCGTTGTTTGAAGAATCTTTTCTACTTTTGGTGGTGGTTGTTACCTCATAATCATCAGACTTTCTTTGTGTCTCAACAATCTTATCAGTCTTGGGATTATTATTTTTATCCTTGGCGCCGCCATTCACCTTTGATGAACCTTCATTTTTCATATTACTGTTAGTAGTTGCAACATTAGTGTTCTTGTTTTGCTTGTTCTTTTTCAATATCAGGCCCAAAACAAGGGTAAATAAATGTATTAGATAAACGATAAAAAAATTAATAATTCACTTTGGTAACTAATAAACTAACCTTCTTGCCTTTGTACAACCCTTTTTGATATTTTTCCGCCTCACTAATGCAACTGATATGCTGTTTATATCCGTCGCCAACAAAAGTTGCAGAGCAGTCAATACAACTAAAATAAGCGTACGGACAACGAAAAAAGTGTGCTTCGAGTTTAGGTTTTTTTATGGCCTCTAATTTTGTGTTGAAAAGATTTAGCCGATTCAATTTATATATTTGTATGCAAGTATACGAGTATTTTTTTCACCTTGACAAACTTCGCAGACAAAGGAGACCATTTTTTTGAAAAATTTTTATATGATGCCGGAACTCTATACTCGACAATCACGTGATTTTGTTTCAATTTTTTAGACTGGGTCCAAGATCTACGAATATTTTCTGCGATAATGCAAGAAAATATGGGTGTTACATTTACATTTACATTCACATGAGCATTAGCGTTAATAGTTATTATAACAATGAATTACGTTTAGAATTTTATAAGAAATACTTTTGAATAAGTGCTTGCATCTTCACACATAGATGAAGAATACGCAGTACCATCGAAAAAAGTAGACGCATGGACAAAAGACAAATTTGCATAGATAATATATGTGTCTTGCACATTGACAATTGACAGACAAACGAATCTTTATATATACTTTAAATTAGATTATGTACAATATACGATATATATATAATATTTTACTGTTGGAAGATTATGATTAAGGGAATCTAATTAACATCGATATAGGATTTAACATTATCTCGAAAAATTTAAAAAAAAGTCTACCCGCTCTGATAAATCTGAACAATCTCGCATAGCAGACAAATTCTGCTCTGGACAATCTTGTTTTGCTAATGTTTCGGGTTGTGGTGGCAAGTTTAAATCGAAATATGTGGTAATGTCAGCGATGAAATAGATGAATACATAAATGCATTACACAGAACAATATCATTATTATTGAAGTTGTCGAAATCTCCGGGTTGCAGAGAATAAAAGTTATTTAAATCAGAGCAAATATTTAATGCATTAGTAATGTTATTGCTGTAAAAGATTTGGTTGAAGGTTCAGAGAATATTTGTAAAGGAGTGGGAATATTTAATTTCTTTTTCATTTCGTTTATCGATGATTCCTTGTCGAATGAAGGTGATGATAAAGATTTTTTGTAGGTTTATAACGCGAAGCTTTTTTCAATGGGGTGTTTGCTTTTTCAACATTTCGATTTTTTGTTGATGAAAGGGAGGAATTTGCTGTCGAGTCAATAAAATTGTTGATTGATGAAAAGGAAGAATCTGTTGTCAAGTCAATAGAAATGTTGGTTGATGAAAAGAAGGAATCTGTTGTCGAGTCAATAGAATTGTTGGTTGATGAAAAGGAGAAATCTGTTTTCGAGTCAATAAAATTGTTGGTTGTATTATATTTATCATTGAATATTATTTTTGCCGTTTTCGCGAGATTTTCGTAATGTTCTTTAACGTGTTGTGGTTCCTTTCGCCACCGTTCACTGATAATCAGCGGGATATCAGTCATAGAGAAATTATGCCCACGTTTTTTCAATTGTTCGTGAAATAAGTACGATATATGTACCATTTATTCGGGGATTTAAATCTATTTCTTTCTTTATTTCGTTTTGGTTTAAACATAGCTTCAATGTCCAAGTCTTCGGAAGGAAATGGAATGTCAACATTGAGTGGAACTCGAACAATATCTTTGGGCGAATTAAGGTCAACAAAGTGAAATTGATTAGCGTCGTTGATTTTTTTCATTTTTTTGTTTGTTTGAAAATATTCGATCGTTTCAGATACATGTAATATTTTCTGTTGAATAGCTCTATTTGTGTGTTCTATACCAATTTCTTAGAAAGGGAAAATACATGTACATACTATATTCAGCATTATAAACGGGTCGGATCACTCGTTACATAGTAGCGGCGGCAATCGGCAGTCCCTTTTGTTGCTGACTATTTCTATTTAGATAACGGTAATGGTTATTATTATTGTTATTATCGTTATTATTATTTTGGTATCAATTATTTGAAGAACTCCTATTGAAACTAGTATTTTGATGAATTTGGTTTCAATTGTTTCCAGTCGATAATGCTTCCAATTTAGTGGTTAATGCTTCCAATTGTTGTGAAAATTGATTTAGTTCATTATTAACTGGTTGTCAGAATATTAAATAAGCTTAGTTGGTCTAGATAATTGTTTCATATAATTGAACAGTATAAATAGTGGTATTTAAAGTAGCTGGTCTAATTGAATTTACAAAGAATTTTATTTCAGGTTTTAGATTTTTGATAAACAGTAAAACTTTTAAATATTTTAAATATATATTATCTGAATCAATTTGATAAGATAATTTTCTAATGATAACTAAATATTGTTTTACACTTATAATTACTACAACCAGGAATATTACTGAATATGAATAAAAATGATTATTTTTTTTTATAGTTAAAATAATTTTTTTAAAATATTCTAAAATAAATAAAATATAAACAAAATAATTTAAATTAATATTTTTCTTATAATATCAATCTAAAAAAATTGAAAATACAAAAATTTTAAAGGGGATTATCTAGCTAGAAAGCTTGTATTATTTATTTATATATTATTAAAAGACAAGTTTCAGCTAAAAAAATGAATAAGAGTTATTTTAATTAATTTTAATTAATTTTTATTCATATTTTTTTTAGCTAAAATTTGTTTTTTAACAATATATAAATAAGCTTTTTAGTTATATAATTAACTTTAAAATTCTTAACTTTTTAAATTGATATTATAAAAAAAATTAATTAAATTATTTGTTTTATTTTTTAAGAAAATTATTTTAATAATTATTTTATTTATATTTAGTAATATTTCTAAAAAAATTTCAAATTGCAATTATAATTTCTAATTGTAATATAATTTTTAATTTTTAATTAATTTTATTTTTTGAGAGTATAATAAAATTTTCAATTAATTTTATTTTTTGAGAGTTATAATAAAATTTTCAATTAATAAATAAAATTTTTTGTTAATTTTATTATATATATATATAACTTATATAATTAATTCAAATATATTAAATATTATAAATTAATTTTTTATATATATATTATTATAAATTTTTTATTAATTATAAAATTAGTTAATAAATACAAAAAAAATTAGAAAAGAGAATTAAACAAATATAAGAATAATAAGAAAAATATATTCAAGTTTTTTACTGAAATTATACAATTTAAAAAATAAATATATGCAAATATATAAGAGATAAAATAATAATATTTCTATTATATATAATATTTTAATTAATTATACTAGTTAAACAAAATATATTAATTTATTAATAAATAATATTCTAATTATTTGTACTAGTTATTAAATATTTTAGAGCTAAAAAATAATAAAAACTCTTTTATTTCATTCTTTTTACAAAAAATTATAATATTTTTAGTTAAGAAATTCCAAATAATTCAATTATAATAAAAATAAGAAATTGTTATTCGCATCATGAATTTTTGCTATTTGCACCATGGATACATACATCATGTCAATCACTTTGATTATATCACATACAGTATGATAATAAATACTAGCAACTACGTAATATATATGAATTTATTATGCTATTTTTTTAGACACTTTTCAGAGTCTAACATTTCGACATGTCATGTTTTTCTTGAGGAGACTGTTGTGATTTTGTCTTCTCGTTGCTATTTTAGTTGTTATTACAATTCTCTTCTGTTATATCCTTTTTCTTGTCCCATTCCTAACTGTGAATGGAACTTTTACGATCTTGATTCTGAGGCAGGTTTTTTTCATTTTCTCTTCTTTTTTTGTTTTTGTTTTCCCTCTTTTTCATTTTCCTTTTCATTTTTTCTGTTGCTTTTTTCATTCCATCTTCAATCATTGGTGAATTGTTTTTAATGTCAGTCTTGAGATAAGTTCTCTTTGTTATTTTTGTTAATTTTTTTCCATTTTGTTTTGGTTGGTTTTTTTCTTCAGTTTCTTTTTTCTTTTTCATTGTTGTTTTCGCTGTCACCATCGTCTATTCATTCTGGTTATCAGTGTGGTGATAAATGTCATAATTTCATTCATTCTTATTATTGTTATTGCTGTTATTTCATCTTTCTTCCATTAGGCACTGAGAATGTTATAGTTTTGCTGCTCTATCTCTCCAATCATTGCCCAATCTCTCATTTTCTTTTTTATTGTATCTGTGTTTTCTTTTGCTCTTTTCCAACTGTTGGTGAATTCTTCCCATTTCCTGGTCCTGAGATAAGCTTCTTTTTTATTTATTTATTTATTTTCTCGCTCTTTTTCTCAATCTGTTACTGTCATTGTCATCCTGTTTTGGTTATAGAATTATATTTTGTTTTTTTGTCGTTATATACATATTTAAAAATTAATTTTAAAAGATCTATGTACTATATAATCAATGGATATCTGAAGAAATTCATGAGCTTACACCTTCAAACCATATTAAAAAATCTTCATATTCATTACTCGCTAAATGGGTAGAAATTGTGTGGGTATCTCTTGATCCAAATTTAATTAAATGTTTATTTAAATGTTATGGAATATCTGACAAGATTGTTATTTCTAACATTAATACATAGATGATAGTTTCTTTTTTCATCATTGTTAATTTACTTCATAAATAATTGTTAAGAATTATTTGGTTTTTTGTTTAATCAGAAGAGATTCATTATTTGTAAAAATTATGTGGGTGTCTCTTGATCCAAATTAATTAAACGTTCATTTTAATATTGTGAAATATCGATGAATGAATAATAATTCTTTTAAATTATTAATATAATTAATTAATTAATTGAATTAGTTAATATAATTAATTAAATCAAGATTAAAATAATTTTATAATAATTATAAAGAAATTTGATTGAATAAGTTTTATAACAAATTAATTAATAAATTAAACAAATAATTATTTATTTGATACAATAATAATGACTTGATTTTAACAATTTAAAACATGCAAAATATTAAAGTTTTGGCAAATTCAAACAAAATATGACAATTCTTAAAAATCAAAAACTCATAACAAAACTTGAAATTGTTTTGCAGATTGACTTCAATATAATCAGATCTGTAACTCAGATTGTTTAGATCCAGAAATAGCTATAACGATAAGAATTCGAGTATTGAATATAAATAACATATAGGCACTTTTTACATCTTATATTCACATGCGCTTTAGTTAAATCATTCATTGCACAATTATAATTCTTTTTATTACAAAATTTTTATTATCCGGAATTTTGTTCAACTTGAAAATTTACAGAATTTTGATTAAATGTAAAACTACTCAATTTGTTTTGCTATAAAGATAGAATATCGATCAGTCTGTCCATTTGAGGACGACGCCGTACCATTCACAGCACTGCTTCCAGATGTTGAAGTTGTCGATGTTGTTGCTATCACAGAAGGGACATACACCCAAATATCTATATTATTCACACCCGGGACCAAGGAAATAATAAAGTTCTGATGCGTGATCGAAGGCGCATTGGGATAAAAAGTATGACCAGTGTTTATTACTTTTCGCCCTTGATGATATACAAATACGTCAACTGGCTTTGGGACAGGCAACAATAAACTAGAAACAAGAATTGGGATGATTGTGACATGAGTTGCATTCGGTCCCAATGTGATACTGTGTGCATTATGTTTTGTGTCCAGTGACATTGCAAAAGATCGATCACTCGCTTCTACACCAATTCCTTGTAGTAACAGTGGATCTATTTGTATATAGAATATCAAATAAATAATATATTTATTATTTTTGTTATTTCGCCAGTAATTACAAATATTAAAAATATCATAATATTTATATGATAATTAATTAATTAATGTGTTGATGACCAACTTTGTCTAGCGTCCAGTGTAGACTCATCGTATACCCGAGTAGTATGAATAGAAGCGGAATTAGATTCCAGCAACATGGGGATTTCAAAAAGACGATGATTATCTTCGGCAGGTGGTACATGCTCTTGATTTTGTGGTGATTGTGCATAGGATTCTGTGCTATTGTTATTAGTGGGTCTTTTGGAAACATGTTCTATAGAATCAATGTTCATTTCTGGATTTGCATCCAACGACATCGCACTTCCTGTTGCTGCTTCAACGCCATATGCTTCTTCTATTAATTGAGTTTTTTGATTTTCATTGTTGCTTTCATCGTTTTGTAAAAGCATCTCTGGAGATGAATGAGACCGCGGAATCACGTTGTTGTCTTCTGCTGTTTGATTTAACGAATATACATTCGTTGTTTTTGTTGTGATCTGATCAGTCGATCGTACCTGTGATTGAGGCGACGAATTGGAATGTAATTCTACGTTGGTAGACTCTTTGACATGCAACTGATTTCCATTTAACGGGTGGGGACTTCCAAAATTCATTGGTTCAGGTGTGCTGGTAGATATTGGATGAATTATTTCTCCCCTCATCGGCAGCATAGTATTACCGCTGCTATTTGATGGCAGTGGTGGCGGCGGCGGCATTCTGATTTTGTAAGTGTTTGTCCCTTCATCTAATTCTAATGGGGTATGAACATTTTGTGTGTATGCGGAGACAGCTGATTCTGCCTCATAATTTCTTGCAAGCATCCTGGGCGTTTCCAGTGGAATTAAATTCACTGGGATGACGATGTGCACAGATAACGTACTAGCCCAATCACCGATTGGAGTGAAAAACTTTGATGCAACAGCATATGAAGACTCGCAGACATAGACATCGTTATCATCAAATCCTTCAGGGTGAGCTAATTATATACGCGAAAGATAATTAGAGAATATGATTGAATAGATAAAATAACTAGAAAACGTAAAGCACATTTTTACCCAATATATAATCCCTGGAATGCATCACAAAACATTTCCCGACAATATCCATCAACATATGTTCCTCGATTACTGATGTTTTGAAAACTTCCTTCTCGAAAAATTTCATAGATGAAGGATGTTCTGTCTGAAGAAATGATAGAAAATTCGAATTGAAGCGGAAAACTATGAATTTGTTTTAATGCATCTTTTTGTAATGTTATTATTACCTGATCAGGGCGATAAAATACAGAACCAGCGAATCGTTTCTGAGACCTGTTTAATAATTGTAAAATTGTTAGAGCATGATTTGGAAAAAAAATTATCATATAGTAAAAAAGAAAGAATATATTACTTGGCATTCATAAATAACCGTTCAATTACAATGATATTGTAATTCGAACTATTAGGGTCTCTGATATAAACGAAATCACCTTACAAATATAATTGAATTGTTAATATTAAAGTTCCTAGGCGAACAAAACGAAAAAACCCAGTTAACATTATAATAATAAATACCTATTCCATAAGTAACTGATTGATAAGACAATGTAAGAGTGGGTTTTCTTAACTAATATCAATATAATATAGTTAATAATATTAATTAAAAAAAAGATAGACACAGTCGTACCTCTATACAGTCACACTCCGTATAGTCACACCCTCTCTACAATCACACTTTTCCCAGTTCCAAGCATTCACAACCTCTTTAAAGTCTCACTTTTTCTGGTCCTGAGGGTGTGATTATATGAAGGTACGACTGTAATTTATTTTAACAAAAAACTAATGCAAGAATCTGTCGTCATCACCTCAGGTGTTGAAATTCTGGAAGTTGGCGTCGCAGAACTTTTATAATATATCGATGTTCCGGGCGTAGAAGGTGTCTCTACAGCACATGCTTTGAACAAATCTTTTTTATTGTTATTATACAGTTTCTGTTATTTAACATGGAGACATTCATTGTTAATATATTATATTTATATTCTAGATAAACCAATAATGAATTAAATTTGAGTTCTAACTTGCAGCAATTTGGCATCTTTGAAAATGCGTGAGCCATCTTCATTGAAATACATAGCATTCTCAAAGATCAGTTGAAAATCCCGATCAAAATCTTGAACTGAAGTGTATCCTTTTCTTATCTTGCGCTACATAAAATATAAAATTTATAGGAAAAATCTTTTAATATAAAAAAAAACATTAGATTTTTTTTTACCTCAATAATGTTTAAAGAAATCGGGTTTTCGATTGCCTTATAATACTGTGGATATTCTGTCTTGGAGGGCAGATCCATGAAAAGTTCAGAATATTGTCGACCACTTTCAAGTGAATAATCACCTAATGAGAAATTGACAAACAAATAATAACTAAGCTCAGTTATTTTGTTATTTATTATGTTTACCTGCTATCCCGGTGATCAACAATTAATTGCCATAAATCTTTCATGAGTTGACTGGCTTGAGAATTCTTCTGCTTAGTAATAGATACACTTTTATGAGCCGGATGTTTCATCGAGTAAGATGGCGTTCTTTGTGATGAAGACGACCTCGCGGGCCTTGGCTCTGGAGTCGATGGCCTATTTTGAGCAATTTGTCTGATTGGAGTAGATGGTCTACTTTGTCTATCATTTCTATCTGGTATCATAGAATTTTTATCTGGAGGTTCTATCTCAGAAGCCTAATAAATATTAATTATTTATCATAATCTAAATAAGTGAAACAAATATCTATATTTACTCACTTCTAACAAAACGCTTTGCCAATGTGGATCTGGACTTGGCACAATTTCATATGGAACTTGACCATGAACATTCTGTGCTTTTATATCTGCGCCGTATTCTTCGACTAAAAAACGAGTAGCCTCAAAATCTCCTAATTATTCAAGCTTATTATTATTATCATCAGAGATTTTTGACAAATTCGAGAGATATATACATAGAATGTGTAAATGAAGCTAACCTCCAAATGCCGCCCACGCCAAAGGTGTTGCAGCATACCATGTGTCTTGAATTTCTACATCAGCGCCATGTTTAACCAGGAATCTTATAATATTTTTGTTTCCGTGATAAGCTGCGCAATGTAAAGGAGCCCACGTAAAGTCATCGTCGGTAAACTCTTGTTTTCCTGATTGCCATAATTTGTTTACATCAAAGTTTGGATGTGTCGAAAAGAATTGTTGGATGCCTTCGAAATCATTATTCGAAATTGTTCTGAAAAGCTCACTAACATCTACAGTTTTTGAAGTCAGTTAGTAGAATGAAAACGATATCATATGTAAGAGTTAAAATAAATACAAAAGAACCTTCTTCAGTATAATTGTGATAATCCGAATTTCTATTACGACTATTCCGCCTCGGCTTTGACGAAGAGCTCGAAGCTTCTTCAAATTCTTCTTCAGAAGCAACAGCAGATTGTTGAGCAGTAGAGTTTCGCTTCGATCTAGATGATTGTCTGGTTGGGGTAGACTTTGGTGAAGTGATCATACGTTCATCGATATCATTTTCCTGTTTTATTAAAGCTTCTTCTCCTGAAGAACTTTTTCTCATGATAGAAGCTCTTTTTGGTTTAGGTGATTGTGTAGGAGTTATAGTTCGTTTGACAGGTGATCTTTGAGACGAATTTACTCTTGGTTCTTCAGTAAGAGAAGCTGATCTTTTTAATCTGGGTGAATGCTTTGATTTAGATTCCTGTGGTTCTTGATTTGATATTGATCCTCCGCGTTTTATTCGTGGAGAACTTTTTGGCGTGTTTGATGTTGATGCATTTGCTTCTGTTGATGTAGCAGATGCTGAGGTAGATTCTTCTTCTAGTTTGTTTAAATTATCAGACTTCGAAGAGGATGTTCTTCTAGCACTCGATGATCCCCTTCTCGAACTGGGCGTCATCTCTGTGGGAGAACCAATTTTATCATTTAAATCGGATTTTAATTTAGATGTAGATGCCCGTCTTGTCTTTTGTTTTTCGGGAAACAATTCGGCCACTTTTTGTGCGACGAATTTCTATGTATTTAAATTAATCATTTTTAATGAAATATATTTTTCTCGATAAATTTGATTCATTTTTTTATTCTTTACCTGTAGATAAGCAGCATCATTGTAAACCATTGACCCTGGTTCATTAAATCTTTTAGCATTGGTAAACATCGTATCGCAGTCTTCTTTGAACTGCTCGATTGTTTTATACTCATTATTTTTTATGTTTTCCTGATAAAAGATATTATGGATCAAGAACTCGTCACCCAAAAATAATTATTAAGAAAGATAAAACTTTATTTTATTTACTCTTATATTTTCCAATGCGATTGGCTCTTTAATTACAGTGTAATAAGTAGGATACTCTTCTGCCGAGGGAAGTTCTTCAAATATGCTGGCGAGAATGTGTCCGCTTTTAAATAAAACCAAAAAAATGAAATATAATTTGTTTTTTAATAAGTATAGAAAAGTCCATGATAAAAAATAGAACAAATATAAAAATTTACTCGTCAGCTAGTTGTTTTCCAATTTCCTGCAATATTTTCTCACATTCAGTTCTGACTTTGGATATTGACGAAGACGAAGATGACGAGGAGTCTTGCGACGTCGGCTCTTTATCCTTCAGAGAAAAAAAGGACAGAGAGAGAGAGGTCCAGTGAGAACAAGTGATATTAATAAAAGCCAAAAACCATCAAAGAATGAATTAAGTTACTTGGCTACTATTTCCTAATTTTGTCTTTTTACTACGTTCCAAACCAGGAATTTCATCGTCAAAAGGAGCTTTTCGCCGAACGAACGCCATAGTTGTTCATTCACACTATGTGAAGCAAATCCTTAAAAATTACGGGTACTATATCTTCCTGTTGTTCTGTTTTAGGGAGACGGAGAATAATATCACAATATTAAGAAAAATAACGGTAAGCATTTATTATTATGTTCAGAATAAAAAAGCGCGTAGCGTAGTGCAGGACGACGACGACGCGCTCTGAATATCATATATTTTATAATGATATTCATATTTTTGTGCTTGTTCTTTGTGTGAAAAAAGACGTTTGTCTTTTTTGTGTGTATCTGTTTGCTCATTTATTTCCTCATACGACTTTTTTAACATTTATTTTGAATGAAATGAAAGCCAATGGGACTTTTGTAGTATGAAAATAAACGTACTTTTCGTAGACAGAGCCTTTCGTTTTTATGGTAAATAATTAAAAGTTGGCACTAATTTATACTATGTCTAGATAAATTTCCTCACTTGTGATGGATGGATTTGATAAATTTTTATTGTATGCAAGTTGGATGGGATCCGGAATCGGATTTCATGGAATTGATCAAAGACTCAAACCTTCTTTATGAGAACTCATTTTATAATCAAATTTGTATGGCTACGACCTTAATAAAACCATATTAAATGAATAAAAAAATTTATGTCTAACATGCGTTATGCACTCGAGTCTAAAAAAAACTTGTAAAAAATTTTTCATAGCTCATCTTGTGAGCGCTCCTAACGGTTCGGTTTTCGGTTTTTTTGGTGATATAATTTTTTAATGCAGTTCCAAACGTATGCATTAAATGTATCTAGAATAACTTGTAATAATGCATCCTCTTGGCTGTATCGGTTTTAATTTCGGTTTTTTCGGAGCATTAAGTAGAATCATTAGTAATGATTCTATTTTTTCACAAAAGAAGTATGTTTTTGCTAAAATTCTTTTTCTTTCTGTCATTGGGTACTTCACGGCGTATGGAACATTCCTCTTGTTATTTGGAGTTTTTGAGGTGTCGTAACTGTCCTTTGACTTCTGGCCTTCCTAGTTACAGATTGATAAAGTGGCTGCCTTGTTGGCGAGATCCTGAAAGGCATATATCTTATTATAAGATACAATATTGATGTCTGCCTACCTGGATTGTGGCTAATACCGGAAAACAGTATATTAATGTGCTCCAGGACGCCATTTCCCCAAGAAGTTGGAATTCCCCAATTAACATCATACGGTATATTCCATCATAATGAAGATCTATAACGTAACATCTTCCCAAATCCTTAGGAACACCATTCAAAACATTAGAAGTTGTTATGGTTTCGTCCATACTCTGTACTTACTAATAACCTGCAACCCACAGACGACTAGATCGTCAATACCACCTTCAATTGACTTATCCAGTGTAGCTTTCATTGTCTTACCAAGGCTTACTAGATCTTCCATAACCGAGTTTTCCGTTGCATTAGGTGGCTTTATTTCACCAATTAATAATTCGACAAATTTGGCTGGGTTGGTTGTCCTGACATCAAAATCAGGCTTTACTCCAAGCAAAACTGGATCAAACCGTCTCTTTATTTGTGCAGATGATTTGGACATCTTGTTTGCCCTATAAAATACAAATCAAAAAATAAGCCTGTGCGTTAATTTGCAACCTAACATTATGGATACATACCAATCGATAGTTGCCTTTGCAACATTGTTATGAACGTGTGTATCGAAGATACAATTGTTTCCAGTGAAAGAAGTTTGATAATTATTCACCCTGTATAATGTGCAATATTCACGTTACGATACGTTTACTTGAGGCGGAACTCCACAAATATAGATATTCATGAAACATACAAGTTATCAAGGATCAAATGCATGATTTTTTCTAGCTCGTTTCTGCTTTCATAAATTCTGAGATACTCCCTGACATCTGCTTTACGCTGTGCAGGACTCTGTTGTTTGCATGCAATCTGAAAATGGACAATTAGTAAATTAATAAAGCAAATCAAATCTAATTATGCACCATTTTAAAAATTTACATTACCTTTACAACATTTTCGCAGATTTCATAAACTGAGTTGACATACGGATATTGACTTCGAATATTATCAAAAACAGCTTGCCACAACTGACCATCACAGTATTCGCGCAGACCATTAGGATCGTCAAAAAAATGTGATTTAGTGCCCTGCAAAAATGAATATTATATTAATTTCAAATATTTAAACTAAAAGAAGCCAGAAATAACAAGATATATACAATTTCTCGCTGGCACTCAGGGTCGTTGTTTCAGACTTGAGTATAGCTCCTGTTTGGTACTCCATACATAATTCAGATATATCAACATAGGTGATAATCCACTGTTTTGGAAAGAGGAAGAATAGTCAAAAAAAAACAATCAATGGTGTATTAAATAAATTTATAATACATACTCTAATAGAAGTTTCTTTTAGGCCACAATCAAGTACACCAGGACCAACAAAATAATTTAAATAATAATTTTTCGTAGCATCATCATTTTCGTGGAATCCGAAGGTACATCATCGTATGGCGTTGTATGTGATTGTGAGTTTTGACACCGAAGTGTCATGTGTGTTGTAGATGTACTTGGCTATGAGAGGTGCAGGAGGAACGTTAATGAAGTTAGATTTTACAACTTGAAATTAAATTTAAGGAACCTACTGCAGAAAAAAATCGTCCTATCTCGTCCATATCATTTCGATATCAACACCCTCTCTATTGATATTTTTACGTGGTTTCTTAAAATGATACGTCTGTTCCTTTCCTTCCTGTAAACGTTTTTGATTTTTTCGTATCTGATTGTTCGTATAAACAATGCGCGGCAAAGCTTCTGCAACTTCATTTTCCTGTTTGAAAAAGTCATCAGCACCTCCTATTTCGAAATACGAAAACAAAATGAGAATTATAGTTATGCTTACAAGCTCAATCTTTTCAGTAGCTTTGCGTCGTTCTTCCGCTTCTTAGTTTTCCAGTATTTTTCATTCTTCGATTTTTTCCATTGCTATATACAAACCAACACTTATCAATTTCTACTTCGATAGAAGAAAGACATACCCAAAGATCTTTTACCTCGAAGAGAAGAGAGCCTTTCCCCTTGATCTAAATATCTCTTGTTCATTCATTGTTATCTAACACACGTGCATAAATAGCAAGTGCTTCTTTTCGTGTACTGCTAGAATACTTGTAGTGCTGAAAATCAGCAACTTTGAAACATGAATTACCCAGACCATTTTTGTAGAAATTACTAGGTGGATTTAATGAAATAATGCATTCATTTTGAGCAAAAAAATTAAAAAAAATCGACCCAGTAACTTTAGTAACTTTGGGACGCAATATCTCGTGATTCATAGGTTCAATCCGAATGGTGTATTTTTGTCTGGATTGAAATTATGGATCACGAGATATTTTAATGTTAAATCCAGAAATTTTATAACTATATAAAGCAGGATTTTTGTCTGATTTTTTTTACAGGAATTAGTTTCATGTATTCAGTTTTTTGGTAATTTGAATTGATAATAATTTTTTTTTGTAAAAAAGAGAAATGGAAGTATTTTAATAAACTAATAATAATCTAGAGTTAAAAAAGAATAATGCTTAATTATCACAAACTATTTTTATATAATGACAATTATGCATTTTTTCTTTTTAACTGGGATAAGTATTATAATGAATTAGGGTTATGATTAGAATTATTGAATGAAAAATTACAGGAACAAAAAAAAGAATAAGTTAGAAAAAAACAAGTTCAACAAACAGAAATGAGTAATATAATGAATAACAAATTATGAAATCATATACGTAATTTCATTAATAAAATCTAGTAAAATTGAAATTTTTGTTTTATATAATATAAAATTTTTCAATTTCATTAATAAATATTTTCATTTTTTATATTAAAAATAAAAATTATAATTTATATTTATATTTTAATATATATTTTTCTGGATTTTTTAGATTTAATCTAACAAAGTTGTTCTAGTTACAAAGTTATTACAAAAATTTTTTATAATTAATTTTATATTTTAATTATAAAAAATTTTTGTAATAATTTTGCAATTAGAATAACTTTATCAAATTAAATCTAAAAATCCAGAAAAATATATATTAAAATATAAATATTGTTACTGTTTTTATTGATATTAAGTTCTTGATGTATTAATTACGTGTTTTATTAAGATAAGAGTAAAGAAGATTAAGTTTTTATAATGGGAGAGACTAAGATTTATCACTAAAGATAGGTAACGTGTGTTTTTGTTGTGACGAGCTAGAATGACGTTCAATAACTTCACTAAGTTTTGTATATTATTTAGAACTTCAAAAGTTATGATACAAGTAATAAGTTTTATCAAGTGACTGTCTTTCAAGTCAATAACAATGATTTATTATAAGTGATCTATTTTTCAAGATCAAAAACCAATACAAATATAACTTTATAAGTTATCCAAAAGTTTCTATCAAATAAGAAACTTTTTGAGTTATTAACTAATTATTAACTAATTAACTGTCTTAACTGTCTTTTTCTAAGCTAAGATACATGATATATTTATATAAATTACATGTTATACAATATAACTGATTCTATCATTGTTGTCGTTAATTTAATTAAACACAAGTATTATTGGTGTTTCTGGTGTTAATGCGAGTGTTGATGTCATTATTGTCATTAACACAAGCATTGATGTCATTATTATCATTGCTATTATTTTTGGTGTTAACACAAACTTTAAGAATCAATAATATTTAATATATAATTATCCAATAAAATAAGGAAGAAATTATATATAGCCACAGCTTTACTGTAGCCATTATATAAATATCACATGATAAATAAATTTGTAATTTT
>CAJVPL010000287.1:0-31849 GCA_910591945.1 Ambispora gerdemannii
GAACAAATCGCTGTATTGAGTATTAAGTATTTTAATTTTTGTTATTTGAATTTAATATTTTGGAATTCCTCTTAAGTGAGAAGAACAAAGTGCGAGAATCTTTGTTATTGTTATTACTAATTACTATTTTTATGAAAAGTATAAGTTATTATTTCAATCCCCTTTATTTCTTTATTCTTTTATTCTCTTTATTATTTTCCTTTAAATCGCTTTCCTCTCTCTCCCCTTTTGACCTTTACTCTCCCATAATTCTCCCACACTATTTTCCTTTTATTTAGTAAACACAATTTCCGTAGAAATTGGCATAGGCCTTAGATACCCCTCTTTCCTTTTAATATATTTTTATCAGTCTATTACTTTCTCCCAACCCAGGTTCAGGTTTTGTAAGCTAATTTAACGATTAGTGAACAAACTTGTAACATTATTCTTTATTGTTAATTGATTAAGTTTTGTAATTAGTTCTTCTATTTGTTTTGCCAATGAATTTTGTATTGTTTGATTTGATATAACTAATATGTTAATAAATTTGATGTAGTTATTGTTTGACTATTGAACTGATTGACTTATCTATAACTAGAGTCATAGAGTTATGCTATTTGAATAGCATTATTTAAAGTTATTGTCTGAATGGGTTGATAAAGAATTTGATTTCTGGTTTTAGATCTTCCAATAATAATATTACTTGTAAGTGAGCTGAATAAGTATTTGTTGGATCAATTCAGCATAATAATTCTCTTTTAGCAAATAAGTATAATTTTATATTTTTAGTTGATAATTGTTTTTTTTGATTAAGTTGTTATTGTCACTCATATATTTTCTCAACTATTCTAATTTATAATTTAAATTAATAAGTAAATAATACTCATTCATTAATTGTATTACTAGAAGTATTTGAATTCCATTGTCCAGATCAATTTGCTATTATTATATGCTTATTTGCTAATCAGGTACTAGCAGATCTTTTCAAATAAGCTCCAATAATTGTTATCTTTTTTGTATTAGTTATATTATTTGCTTAATATGCACTTTTAAAGTCTTGTAGTCATCCAATTGGATCTTGATTATCATTATAAAAGTTAACTATCTTTGTAAATGATAATTCTCTTGGGAGTGCTGATACAACTATTTGAATATTAATTGTATCAACTAAATTATCTAAATTAATCATCAAGATATTGAATTAATAATTATCTATTGTTGATAATAAATTATTTTCTGAATTTGGAGTTGAATTAGAGTTTGTTGTTGAAGTTCTTCTTCAATTTGGTTTTCTTCAATAATTTGTACTTGTAGATCATTTTGAATTATAATTTAATTCTCTGAATTCTGGAGTTCAACTAGTTGTTCTTGAAATTTTTATTGTCTTCAGTAAGCTTTTCTTTGTATTAAAAAGTTTGTAATATCTTGTTATAGATGATATACATATACTTATATTTTTTGTTTATTTTGACAAGAATATTGTTTTAGTAATTCACTAAGTTAATTAACTGATTTAGTAATTGTATTTTCTTAATAAGTTTCACCAATTATTTCAGTTATTTGATATTTTATTTCCTTGAGTTGTTCTCTGATTAAAGTTTCTTTTAAATCAACTTCATCTCTTAATTCTTTAAATAATCGATTTATTTTAATACTGGTTGATTTATTGGATCCAATTTGATTTATTAGTTTAAGTGATTCATTCATAAAGAATTTGTTTACTGATTGATTATATTTAATGCTTTAAAAATTTTTTTCTACAGTTTAATGCTGTTGAAGATTTTTTTTACATAAAGAGCACCAAAAATTTCTTATCGTTTCTGTTGGTTTATTAACTTTCAAATATAAATCAAATGTTCTTCATGTATTTCAATTAAGTGAGAGAGTTATTAAAAATTTTTATATATTTAAGATAATTAAAGTTGAAAGAGACTAATTTATTAAAGGTAGATAATAACATATTCATTTTGTTGAACTACTAGAATGAGTTCAGAAATCTTCTTTTAATTCAAATAATTTAATTGTTAAGTAATATTCTTTTATTGATTTATTTTTAATAAAATTATTTTTTTCTTTTATTATAAATCTAAATAATATTAATCAACTTTATAGGATAATAATAAGAGGTATAAATAACATCACTTATTATAGATAAGAAATCTTTTAAATAATAAAGAATACAAATAATAAAGAAAAAGGTAATTAATGCTTGACTGAAAATCTCCAACTCAAGACTTATAATACAATTCACTTCTAAGAAGATTTTGTCAAAGAAAATTAAAAGATAAAAAGATTAAAATCTATAAGAAGATTATAATCTATATGAAGATTATTTTTTCAAGCTATGATATATGTTATATTTATACAAATTATTATTATTTAACTTTTAAATATTAAAGCTATTTTTGATTGAAATTAAGATTACAAAAAGTGCTTGCTTGATGATTGCACATTATTTATTCACTTGATGATTATATATTACTCATTCTAATATTACATAAATTTCACCATTAATAATAATCAAATTTGATTATGTAGATTAATTAACACATGTTTTTCATACTAATAATAATATAAATTAAATATAATTAATATGAATTATAAATAATATAGAATGAGATAATATAAAAATAAAAATAAAATGAAATAGAATAAAATAATATAAATATAAAATAAAATAATATGAAAATAGAATGAAATAGTATGAAATAAAATGATAATAGTATGAAATATAATAAAAATAGAATAAAATATTATAAAAATAGTATGAAATAAATACGAATAATATAAAATAAATATAAATATATTTACAAATCAATTATCCAATTAAAATAAACTATAAAAAATCATGTAATATGCTAAAATTCATATTACAATAATATGAAATATATTTAAAATAAAATAAAAGAATATAAAATATATTGAAAATAAATAAAATAAGAATAAATAATATAAAATATAAAATAAATAGTATGAACTAAAAAGAAATTGTAATTTGTAAATCATATATTTACTAACTATCCAATAGAAATATACTTAAAATAATAAGATATATTTCATATCAGGTGCTAAAATATCAAATGATGACACTATATTAAAATATTAGTAATTAAACCTATATTTAAGTTGATTCAAGTTGATTCAAATTAAACTTAACTCAAGTTATAATTTTTCTAACTTGAATTAATAATATTTTAATTCAAATAATTACTTTAACACAAGTCAAGTTTGACTCAAATTATATTTATAATAGCTTATATAAAAAATGTAATATTAAAAAAATGATATATGAATATCTATTAAAGATATTGATAAATTATTATACTCAAATTTTAGTTATTCAAGTTTTAATAACATTAAAATTTATTTGTATCTATCTTTTGATTAATAATATATTAATTTTTTATTTTTTTTTAGTATTATACTTATTATGATCAAACTGAAAGATAAATAAAAGACTTATAAAAAGATAAATATGAATATTTATAATTTCTTTTAACCTAAAAAATATTTTTATCTTTTCATAATAATTTAATTCATTTTATCATTATAATTAGAATTCTAATAGAGAAACATGCTTATATTTACATGTTCTAATAAGAAAAATATTCAATACAAAAAATTACAATATCAAAAAAAAGTAGATTTAGTCTTTATCTGCCAGATATGCAAAAAGAAAGAAATAATTAGACATTTTAATAACAAGTCAAAAACTGATTATTCACCAATTTTTTTTATAAGTTATAAAAGAAATATGTGCTAATTAATCTATTTCAGAAAATGTGACTGACTTAAATTAACTTATATTTTGATTTATATTCTGACTCAAGTATTCTTCAAGTCAGAAAAATTATGACGCAACTTGATTCAAGTCAAAATGAGTTGATTCAAGTCAATTACTAGATATTATCTTCATTTTAATATAAAAATAAAATTATTTTTATTGGTAAAATTAAAAACTTTTATATAAAAAGAAAAATTCACATTTTACTATGTTTAATTAATAAATTTTGATATTGTTAATTGTCACTATATATATTAATAAAAAATACTTTATTTATTTAATTTCGTTAAAACTATTTTTATTAAATATTTTTATTTTATAATTTTATTATTTTAGAATTTAGAATTTAGAATTTAGAATTTTTTAATTTATTATTATTATTATTATTAGAATTTTTTATTATTATTGATAATTATTATTATTATTTATTAATTAATTGATAATTCACAAAAATCTATATGTTATTAATTTTAAAATAATATTATTCAAGTTTAATGCTAATTCACTTCACAATTTTTGGAGATTATAAGAATAGCATAAAGATTTGCAATATTAAATTTCAAAGTGAAATAATATAATAATCATAATTATCAATTGTAAATTACTAATCAAATAACTTTATATATAAAAAATCAAGTATAAACCAGCGAGTATTTCTTTTAAAATACTCTACTTTTAATTGATTCTGAAACATATATGTGATCAAAGTATTAGATGTAAGATTTTGAGGGTTTGTCGATTTAATAGAGAAGATTCTGTAACTTATAAACTATCCACAATGACATAATTTTGACATAACCCTCTTGTATTCTCTATGTTTGCAAACAAATTACTTATTTTTAGCCAATAAATAAATTAGAATATAATTTCATTTCATAATTACGTCATCAACATAATATGCCAATCATATGGTGTTGGACAAAGCAAGAAACAAAGAAACGATATCCTGTTCAGCAGGGGAGCCAAGAGGTTTAAGCCACGCCACTGACTCGCGTAAGACGCCATAGAATTTGCTAACGAAACTGTTATGATCTTTGCAAATTTATCCCGTCATTTCCACGCCGCTATCATCGCTTAAAAATCTTTTCAACTGGTCTAACTTAGAGGGACAAATTAACAACAGCTCCGGTTTACGAGAAGGAAAAAGTAGCCCCTCAATAGAACCAAGTAGTGATCTCAATATTTGTTCCACATATTCAGGCGTTCGTACGTGCTTGGTGGGTTAAGCTAAATTATTATTCTACTGCTTTATTTTTAGGTATTTATTCTCTTACATCAGTTTATCCACTATAATTGACTCTGACTGCATTGGCAATCAAGATGCCCAAAAATTCATTCGTCTCTGTCTCAATCGATGACCTACTACCCAAGACGTAACAGCATGCATCGAGCTCAAGCCCGCATTTGACAACGAATTCGCAACCTTGCTAATTAGTATCACCGTAAGACATAACATTCGCATCTTTGATGTTGTCATAATCTCTCTTCTTTCAACGTTGGCCAGATGGGCCTTGCAAGATCAATAGCAGAATGGTGCGAAAAATGATGACATGAGGCTCATTTCGGAAAAAAACTGTGCCCGAAGACGGAAGAGTTTGAGGAAGAGGCTAAGGAGCTCGGAGAGCATATACGAGCAAGATATGTAACTGACGCATTCGAATTTGTGATGTTCAAATGTGGAGGGTGCGGACTCTGCATAGATATGTGGGATTCTTCTTCAGACTTTGCTGAATGGAGCTATCTTGAGATACAGGTTTGCTAACTAGTATTTTCCAGCAATGTCTATCTGAATTGACTGTTAGTGCTAACTTAAATACTCTGTAGATGTGTTTATTTTGTAATCGCAATTATAACACGAATTTCTAACGTTTGCTGTATTACGTGTTTTATACAAAATACACTGTATTTATCAATGACATTATTGTTCGCACTATTAACAGTTCCTAATTATTTATTGAGAATTCAATTTATTTATTATTCAAAATACAGTTAACTCTCGAAAAACCGAAATGTTGGGAATTTATTATATCTGTTCCTGGAACCAACTTCGGTTTATCGAGGTTTTAATCTCGGTTTATTGAGAGTCAACTAATCCAAATATCGATATCAATATACCGATACAGTCCAGTAAGTAATCCACTTTGATAGTTGATAATTAATCTTGCATTTATATTGAGATATAACTCGAAACTTATTTTGACAAAAATATGAGTGACTTTATTCTTATTCATTTCAAGTCAACAACCACAACAATTGATGTATCTCATCGAATTTTCTCATTAACACAAATACGTAATTCTGGCCGAAGAAATAGAGATTGTGTGCAATCACACATATTTTCACCAGGCCAGGCCAGGTAATGAAAAAATCTAAACTAAGCTTGTCTATGACGATAGCGATCAGGTTTCGTTTATGCAAAAGGAATAAAAGCAAATCCAACAGATGCATTTGAAAGCCGAAACAACGGCGCATTATTCATTGACAACTTGTCATCGCATTACTGTATGCATTTGGCACAAAGGTAAGTTTCACCTATTGCATGCCAGATACAGCGTGCGTAGTATCACAATATTACAAATTTGTACTTCAAATTAATTATATTGATATAAATTAAATTTTGTGAGGTGCTATCCGTAATTAATTGATACATAAATTGAAAACAAATCACTCAAAATCACGTTAATAAAGAATATGATAAATTATTTTATAGACCTATTAAATAGTATGGATTTTCTGTATTTTCATTACTTAATACATACTTTTTACCAATTATCGTTATATCAATTAAATTATTATTTATTTCAAACACAGAAATCCCAAACCAATCTTTTCATTATACATACAAAAGAAGCAGAATTTTAAATATGTATGTGTTTTTTATTAAGTGAAAAAAAATTACAATTAAAAAATCGAACTCGTATTAATCAAATTTTTTATTGCATAGGAACCAAGAGGAGAATCGAGAAGCAAACATAACTATCAATATTCAACAAGAGGAGAGTCGAGAAAATAGCGTGACTAGCGATATCAAATTAAAATGTGAATCTGACTCAAATATTTGTAAGAAAAATGACATAGAGAAAATTGTGAGCCACAAGAAATCTCAGGTATTTCTTTTGGATTTATTAATTATTAAAATTTATTTGATTTATTAATTAAGTATTTTTTTTAAAAAAAACAAAGGGAAAAATTTTTTATTTAGTTAAGTACAAAGGTATGAAGATTTATGCTTTCAAAAGGAGATGACATTATGCAATATAGATAGTAATATAATGATAATTTTTTAAGGATTACCTGAAGACAAAAATCAATGGGAGCCAGCCAGTAGTCTGTATGTATTGATTATAGATGAAAGCCAAATATCCAAAATAACTGAAAGATATATTTTTTATTAGAATTTGTAACGAAAAAGACATTGTTACTAAATATTGGGATCGTATTGAACAATCCGTAAGCGAAAACTCGAACAACTATCAAAAACCTACCCGCACTAACAGCGAATCTTCTGCTAATGCCATGACAACGACGAGAACGACGAGCACGACACTTAAGCGTCCACGTGATTCTGTAGATAATGCTGATGATAATAATAGTAGAAAGAAAGAGAAAAAAACCGAGCGTACACGTGATCTTGGAGATAATGCTGATGATATTAATAGTAGAAAGAAAGAGAAGAGAACCGATAAACAAATTCCTTTTCAAGAATTTGCGAGTGATGACGGGATTTGGGAGAATGTAATTCAAGAGATTGTGACTGTTGATTATGAATCGTCGTCATCATGTAACGAGGAAGATTTGATTGTTTATGTCAAATGGTATTTGTTTAAGAACTTCTATTATAATCTCTTTTATATTCCATGCTTTTTCATTAATCATTTATTGGTCGATATGTTTTAGGAGAGATGAATCAATCTCAAGTCACAAAAGTAGCGAAATAAAAGTAAAATGTCCTCAACAGGTATCTTTATTGTTTTTATCGACTTTTAATTTGTTTTAATTAATGAATAACTTTAATAAAATATCTCTTCGAATAGTTGATCAAGTTCTACGAAAATCATTTGGTATTTCCCAAGAGCAGGCAGAATAGATAATTTTATGTCTGATTGTAATTAAATTTATTCCATATATTTTAAGTATTCGAGTATTACCAATAATTTTATAAATCGATATAAAGATATTTAGAGAGTTATTTTTAATAAAAATTTACTTCTTAGAAATTCATAGATAATAAATATTCTGGAAAATAGAAACAATGTTTGGTTTTCACGTCTATAGTCGAAAATGAAAAATTTTGAGGTTTCAGCAAAACTCAATGAATCATCTTACCAGGCTTCCATTAATTGAGTCAATTTGGAAAGTGAAATTTAGTTGTCTTTCTTTACATACATCATGCACGCAGAGTATTAAGATAATTTACGCTTTAACGTTGTCAAAAATTTGTGTTCTGCGATTTCTTTCATGAAATTCAGATCACTACATGTATTAAAAATCACCTGATACATGTAGAAACCAATCAATTCTCAATTTGTGCAATATAAACAATGGAATGCCAAGCGGTAGTAGTAATCGCTAATAAATGTACATGTACATTTACGTAATCTGAATTAATATTTCGGTATACAGTAATTAAGCCTTTAAGTTATGATATTAAAAATTTATTTCATTAGAATATAGAGTTTCTTCTGGATATATTAAATCATATGCTAAATTGCATTTATTATTGTAATTATTCATTCTTCAATATAGAAATATCGATATAAAGAATAAATAGAAAAATAAGAATACGTATAAATAGAAAGATAAAAATAGAAAAATCAAAATATAAATAGAAAAATAAGAATACTTGTAATATAATTGATTTATCGTTATTTGTTCTTTATTATGTTAAACATTTACGTACTTTTAAGATGTCTAAGTGCATATCGATATAAATGTACGTATTTGTAAGGTATTTTCATTGTTGACAAAAAATATATATTGTTCTTGCTATCACTATCGCTATGCGTAAATATAAATTAGATTCATTGATAAAATGGACCCAGCCATTCAAATACGTAATCGTTTATATTAATATTGATATTCTCATACTGTATTCAAAAATAAAATCGTTCATAAAAATGTTCAAGTATAAAGATCGCTAATCTACATATTCCAAATCAAAACTCGTTTCATAAACTTCCCCGGATGTCCTATTACGAGCAGTCGCTCGAATTTCTATCTTGCCAAATGTTAGACTGAATTCAATTGGTCGATTTTTACCCAGATAAACATCCGGAAGTTCCTTCAAAGGAAAAACAAAAATCCAATAATCAAAAAATTCTAGATCGCAGAAATGCTAACATTATCAAGAATAACAAAAGAAACTCACCGCGGTCAATTTTCCAATCTGTTTCATTCCATCTTCATCACAATATTTGGCAGAATCACGATCAGTCGTATAAATAGGAAAAGAAATTATTCTTTGTTCCGGGTATGACGGATATAGCGTACACGTGAATTTTTGATCAACATCGACTTTAGAGCCACGAAATGCCAATGGTTGAAACACATCAATTACGTTGCCAGATACACGACGTTGGATTGGGTCGTCTTCTTTCCAGTCTCTCGAGATGTCAATTCCGTAGGTTCGTTTGAGTACACGAGTTCGAACAATATCCATATCAAGTCCTAAAATGAACAATAAGTTGATCGAATTCGATCATATCAAAAATTCCATAAGAATCAAGTTCAATAATATACCATAATAAACCGCTCCTCTCACGGTACTGGCAATTGGTTCGATAGGAACAGCAATAAATGGAACCATGCTGTTGAACTCTTCTCTCACCCTCTTTAAAAGATACGGCGACTGACCAAATCCACCAACCAGAAAAAGAGCCGAACATGGCTTCTCCGTTTTCATCAATTGATCCCTGATGAGTCTCAAAATCTTCACCACTACTTTGTCAAAAAACTCCTTCACCGTATCAAAATCTAATTCGATCAGCCATTCGGCATCTTCCATAGTTTTCACAGCTTCCCCGACAACATATTTCTTTATGATTGGACACGCATCCTCGAGATCCAAGTCGTGAGCTTGAAACGTTTCACGATCTCCGTCGAATCGTAATTTCACGCACGAGCAAAATTCCTGCAGGAGGTATTGTAGTTGTGAGTAATGATCTTCCTTTAGTTTGGCTATTGCGCCCATTCCTAGTTTCCGTGCAAGATATTTTAGAAATTCGCGATCTATGAATGTTGAACCGCAGAACTCTCCGGAATTTTCTGTCGTTTCTTCTAATCTGCCTCCTGCTAAAAGTCTTCGTATCGTCAAGTCCGTGGTTCCACCACCGCAATCAACGATCATAAATGAATCTTATTGTGATTCAAATTAATATATATGTTAAAAAAAATGCTCATGACTCTAAGTAGCATGCTTTCATTCTCACCATTCGGTTTTAATGAGAATTCTTTGAGTACTCTAAAAAAAATTTATTTAAATATTTCGTCGATAAGCAAGAGGCAACATAGGAAATAATTAATTCAAAATACCTCATACAATATATGGCAGCAGCCTCAGCTTATTTTAAATAATAGAATCAGTCATCTGTCATGATGTAAACAAAAGCAACGAATTTTACAATAGACGTACGTTCAGTTGTAAACTCCAATCGATCCGAGTTCAAAGTTTTCAACAACCCTGATTTAAACATGCATGTTCGCATCGCTCCTTTTGCATACTCATTATACTCTGCTGGCACTGTGACCACTAGTCTCACGTGTTTGAAGAAATCGATACCTGGCCATCTTGTTTCTAGTGTTTGTCTTATCAACTGTTTAAATAATAATCGAAATCATTATCGATACCAGCTTATCCCCCATCCAGTATTTATTATTACTTACTTTTCCCATTTCACGTAAATAATCAGCCACCGCACTCTGATAATCAAGTCCAGGTAGTAATGGCGGTTTTTCGCTGTTCTTAATATTTGAAAAATGTAATTTGAAAAGTTCTACTGGTTTGTGTAACTTTTTCTCTGATGATGCCAATTTTTTCTTCGATGGTTTCTATATGAAAAATGAAAATATTTTATTTTATTTCGTATTTATTAGCTTTCGGGTTTAATTACGTACCTCAGAAAGGGCTGGATTTCCCCATTTAACCACATTCAATGCCTCATCGTATGCAAGTGCAGTATTTGTTTTCAATTGCCCTCGGATTCCTGGCCATGATTCATTAGTTTCTACGGTGTCTGGATTCGCGACACTTGCTAATGCAAAGCCTATTTATCAAGTTTAACTAGCGTTAGCATGTTTTTGTAGCATCAAATATCAGGATTCAACGATCCATTCTTACCTGAATAAGTTGTGCCAAAATCTATTAAGAATATTGGAACAATTAAAACATCAAGCGAACGAGATTAGTCCCAAAAAAGAAAATACAATCGAAGCTTACCAATACCAACAACCACTCGTATATCTGATTTCGGCATAATTCACGATGAATCAAACGAACTGTCTATACAGTAAATTTCTCGAATTAAATACAAAGCAAGAAGAGAAGAAACTAGGCCGAACAATAAAGATATTTTGTGTATACTGTACATGTTGGTATCAAATATATTACATGAAATGGAAGCACTACGTATTTTAAATTCAATCAATACACGCGGAAATGTGAAACAGAAAAATAGTCTATGTGTATCATTATTTAAGATAAACGCAAAACATTGGTCCATCGAGAATCATTGTGCATAACGATAAAGATACATGTATATGAATAAAAAAAAACCAGACGCATTGGCATTCATAACGATAATACTGTCGCCAATCTATTCACAAAAAAGTACAATGTCGAACGATTCGGCGTTTTAAGTATGCATTTTTAACGTTAATGCATATTGCATGCGTATAAGGGTAACATACGCATCGGTCGGTATGTTAATACATTGTATTTATATACTCGCATTCTTTCTTCTTTTACCAAAATAATACGTATTCTTTTTTTTCTTTTACCAAAAATACAGAATAAAAATCATTATATTCTCGTATCAAGCCTGAAAATAAAATATGGAATATAACGAAACTTCGTACTATGCTACTGAAGATATTAATGATGGCAAAAATCAACAGAACAGCAAAAACCAAAGACGTCGAAGTGCTCGACCGAGACCGAGATCCGGTATACGAGTCAGAATAGCGAACCCTCGAACTAATCCACAGCCTCGTATTTCAACCACTTCACGTAACCCTCCCGATAGACAACAACAAAGATCGTCAAGCTTGATTCGTAGTTCACCGGCTACTACTACTGCGGATGCAGACATGTATAATTATCATCAATTATCCTCTTCTGCATATAATAATAACGCTTACGAGCGTAACGATCATGAGTATAATAATACTTATGAACAGAATAGCAGAGCAATAGAAGAGCAACGGGAACATTGGAAACTACAACCACCTCGCTCTCATAATAAACGGATTTCTTCAAGAATAATCTCCTCACCATCAATAGAACAACGCATATCCGACTACAAAAGCAACAAAAAACTAGAACAAGCCTTACAATGGCAAGGCATGACAGAAACCGTTAAATCCCTTGAAAAAGAAAACCAAAGAATACTCGAGAATTCAAGAACACTTCAGGCACGAAATGACAGCCTTAATCAAGAAATCGGTCAACTCTCATCCGAAAATCACAATCTCGTTCTCGAAATTCATGACTTAAAATCGAGGCTAAGTGAAATCACTCATCTCACATCCGAAAATCGCAATCTTGTTCGCGAGATTCATGACTTGAAATCGAGGCTAAATGAAATCCCTCTTCTCACATCCGAAAATCACGATCTTGCTCTCGAGATTCATAGCTTGAAATCGAGGCTAAGTGAGTCGCACGTAGAAAATCAGCAATTGATCAAGGAGAAAAATTCGTGGATGCAAAAAGCTGGTAATGCGGATTTACTTGCCCAGGATTTATCTAATGAGAATCGACTATTGAAAGCTGAAACCACGAAATACCAATCTGCTCTTGGAAAAGCGACGAATATTCGATTAGCCGATAATGACAACAATAGCTCGATCAATTTGATAAAGGATATTGCCGAATTACAACACACGCTAAAATATTTTTCCCAATTAAAAGGAAAAGACATTAAAATTAATGGAGAGAATGCCTTGAATTTAGTGAAAAAATATAATTGTCAATGTGATGATCCTCAACAGAATAAATCAGTGTTGAGTGCTGTCTTGCAAAGACATATATTAGATAAAATACTAAAGGAGGCAACTGAATTTTTTCAAAATCAAAAATCAAATAACAATGACAACGAAGGTGATGAAGACAATAATCTCGAAAAAAATATAGTCGAGAAAACAAAAGACATTATCAGCATCATTCATAGATTCGTTGAAACGCGACATGGAACAGATAATATTGCTGCAGTAACGCCTATTCATCTTCGTCAACAAATCTACGGACTATTATCAAATAGAGGATTCGCAACAGCACAAAATCATCACCCATTTCTCGATAACTTGAAGACTACAGTAATCGAAGAAATCGATAAATATCGCACAATCACCAATGAAACACGAAAACAAGAACAAGAACGTCGGGCAGAAAAACTTATCAATGAAACATTACGTATTTTCTGTTTTGGTCTACCTGCTCAAGAACCACCTGCTCAATATATGTGGATTGAGGCTGGTAGCGAGATTCAGTCTAGCATGATGGAAGGACCAGAATTAGGCGGGGGTGAAGATGAGGAACATTTAGAAGTGGAAGTTTGTTCGTTTCCTGTGATTGGTGCGAATACTAATGAAAAGGATAATAGTCGTCGACAGATTTATAGTAAAGCTAAAGTTCATACACGCGAGCGTATGAGTGATAAAGATGACTATGTGGTGATTTCTGATACACCTCAATCTGTAATATTCTAGCTTATTATTTCAATAAAATTATTATTTAATTATAAGAATTGTACAAATTTAATACATGAACAATAATAAATATAAAGACATTTACAAATTTACAAAAGAAATAAAAATATAAAGCTGATTTTAAACATGTAACTTGAATTTCGTATTCACGATTTCGCCAGTAGTAAGACTCGTTGCCGATACTACTGTCTCTAATCTGTCAAACTTTAATAGAATCTCTACGTCTCGTTCAAGACCAAGATGCACGTCCCAAAGGTCCTATATACGAACATTTCCACGTGTACTGTAAATAAATTTAAATGAAGAAATATAGTTTATTCAGTGTAAAGTAAATACTCACAATTTCCAATTTCCCAAGAAACTGCATTCCAGGCTCATCACAATACTTTGCATCGTCAGATTCTGTCGAAAAAATTCCAATTTCGATTCTGCTAGCACGAGAAAAAGCAGGCTGTCCAATGAATTTGAATTCTTGATCGATAGAAACTTTAGTGCCTCGTTTAACTATCGGTGAAAATATATCAATTAACGAGCGTGCGTCTTTTCGGTTGATTGGATCGCTTGGAGTCCAATCACGACAAATTTCAATGCCATACGTTCGTTTTAATATTCGGGTGTGGCTGGTATCTTCCTTTAATCCTATATTACAATTTAAAGATTAAATTCAATTTATCAAGAATTGAAAGATATATCATATTTACCAGAAAGCACTGCTCCTCGCATGACGCTTGTGATCGGATTTGAAAGAACAGAGATTATACGGACCGAATCCTTAAATTCTTTACTTATTTTCATAAATAGATGCTTTGACTCAGCGAATCCACCAACCAAGAAAATAGCCGAAATTTTCTTTTGACCATGGGTAGAAGAGAAAACCGAAAGCTTCTCCTGAATCGCCCGAATTATCTTTTCAACAGCACTTTCAAAAAACTTTTCGACCAGTTCAAAATCAAGTTCTATCAGCCAATCAAATTTCTCCAACTCTGTTCTTTCGTATTCGCCGATATATTGAATCGACACCGGACAAATATCCTCAAGGTCAATTTCGCGTGTTTGCCATGTCTCCTTGTTTCCATCAAATGGATGTTTCACTTCTTTACTAAAATGTTGAATTAAATATTGTAGTTGCGGGTAATGCTTCTGTTCGAGTGTTTTGAGAGCTGATTCGCCTATTTTTTGGCCGAGATATTTTTTGAATTCGTAATCTATTAATGCTGATCCGCAAAATTCGGTTGTGGTTCTAGTTGTTTCACCCAGTTTGTCGTTGGTAAAGAGTGTTCCCATGCACAGGTTTGTAGTTATACCACCGCAATCTACTACCATGAATGATTCTGTATTTTATGATGATTAGTTTTTTGTTTGATGAATTTAAGAGAATGCTGTAATGCGCGATATTTACCACCAGCTGATAATAACTTTTGTTGTTTGCTCATCTCAAGACATGCGATTGCAGCAGCTTCCGCTGTTTTTTTAATTAGGAATTAGTCTTTAGCGATTACATTTTAGCCAAACATAATAACATTAAATTTATCAAGTAAAAGTACTTACAGTCTTGTATGAATTCTAAATTTTCGGAAGTAATTGAAGAAATCAGACCGGCTTCAAATGCACACCTTCTCATAGTCTCTAGTAATTCCTCGTTATATTCGGATGGAACAGCCATAACTAATAGTACATCCTCTTCGAAATTTAATTCCGGCCACCTCGTTGATAACGCGTTTTTTAATACCTTTGTTATTTGTTAAATCATATCCAAAATATTAAAGACTTATTGAATTTTAATATATATCATAAAATATGATGGATGACAAACCTTTCCAAGCTCGCGTAAATAATCAGAAATTACTCTGACATTATCTAATCCTGGCGGCAGCGAAACTGATATTTTATATTCAGTCGCAATCCTGTCATTTATATTACTGTCATTTACCAATTGAAACTTTATCATTTCAACAGGTTTAGTCAGCTTATGTTTTTTCGATATCTTTTCAGCCAGTCCCGGGAACCCCCATTTCACAAGATTTAGTTGCTCGTCGTATTGAAGTGCTGTATTGGTTTTGGGTTCATTCTTTCTCTCAGGCCTGATTGAATAAATTTATACGATTAACTGAATTTTTACTAAAAAAAGGTGTTGATCTATTGATCGAAAGAAATACGTACCAGTCATTGTTGGTTTCTATTTTTTCTGGTGTGGCAGTTTCGGCGAAAGCGATTCCTGTGCGTCAAAGTTCTATTAATTAGCATGCATTAAAAAATTCTTTTTACATGTGCAATACATACCTGAAAAGGTCGAGCCAACGTCTAATCAACCAATCATCTCCAAAATTAGCAAACATACAAATACGTAAACATATATCACAGAGATATCGTAAATTAAAAGTCTTTCTTACCAATGCCAACTACGACCCGGATATCCTTTTCACTACAAGACAAAGACGGCGACGACATTTGATTTAAAAATTTCCCGTTAAGATGCTACCACTGTCTAATTAACTATTTTACTACTGCTGCGGCACGAATACAAAAGAGAACAGAGTACAATACGTATGTTAATGCACTGAACAATCCTTTATTGATTTTCTTATCGTTGTTATACAAACGGATTTATCTATTGTTTTTATGAGAAATAATCATTGAGCGTGAGTTATTCATAAAAATCAAGTCAAAAAACGTTTTAGTTTGTTTATCGTTATAGAACCTAATAAAGGTGTTTAGGTTTACGTCATTTTCAAACAAGTTTTCTCTCTTGATTTGTCATTGTACAAAATGCACAGGTCTATTTAACCATCACGATCACGATCACGATCACGATCATACGTTCATTCGATAACGATAATCAGTAAATGATCAAACATAACGATGACAATAAGTGTTAAATGATTATAAAATTGGAAATATTACCATGTCATTTGAGGCATAAATTTAGCCGGAATTCTAAGTACGTAATGATATCATTTCGACAAGCAAAAATTTTCCCGAAATCTCACAAAATTTGCTGGTAAATTCATGCCTGCATGGCACTATGATGTCGTGTTCAGCCCCTTATTTATTAATAATTGGGGTTATGATTAAGGTCACATAGAGATTTAGGGTTAATTTATCAATCCCTATATTATTAAATAGGGAGGATTTTGCCATGGCACCAAATACATGTTGAACACTGATTTTAGTTGATTTATTTTTTAAATCATTGAGATGTGGAAAATTTCGGTGTCTCTTATGTTCAATAATTACTCGAAAATTTCCTCGCCCATGATAAAACTAAATTTCCAATCAACTGCGCAAAGATCGATCGTCTCGACTCCATTACATCGTCACCATTTCAAATCAATTATAAGATCCATAATTTCAACTCGATTGCATCGTCACAAATATACCACAACTTCTGATGATGACTCATCTCTATTATCTTCACCATCCAGCGATGACACCACAATCTCAACTCGTCAAAAACGAATTGCACGACTCTTATACCAATCACGTAAACGAGGAATCCTAGAAACTGATTTATTATTATCGACATTCGCATCTGCACATCTTTCATCGTTGAATGACAAACAGTTAGACGAATATGAGTCGTTGGTGACGATACCTGACTGGGATATTTATTATTTGGCTACTGGTAAAAAAATGGTTGATCAAGTTGAGGTCATTCGTTCTGGTATTATACGATTGAATCCTAGTAGTAATAAAGATGATGACGTCAATGAGAATATAGAATTATGGAGGAATAGTGAAATTTTGACAATGCTACGTGATCATGTAAAGAATAGAATTTCTGTTGTTGAGAATGATAAGGAAAGAAAAAAGGCGGGTGTATTGAGGATGCCGGATTTAAAGTTCGATTAGATGGTGTGACTTAGCTTATTGTACGTGACTTATTCAGAATATACATATATTTATTATTAGAGAGGATTTAAATAAGGCATGTCATTTTTTAACCTTTCCGAAATATAAAAGAATAAACGGAATGAATGCTAACCCAGATCATACACTTTTAAATGATCTTATATTTATATTATTGACTCTTAAAAAAAATGTGGCGATAGCCGGATCGTTTGTTGCCAATACGTATACGTATCTATTTCAAAGATAATCAATCACTATGTATAGGATTTCGCATTTGAATTCGGAATTTGGATGACTAAGTCGTATGATACTGAGCATTCTATGAGAAGAATCATTATAACGCGGCATCGAGTACCTTGGGGGTACATTATATTATATGTATCAATTTTTTAATTTTTGCAAGATTGCGCAGAATTTGCAAGAATTCAACCAGAATTACAAGGGATACGATACATTCCACCAAAAATCTGACCTATTAATGGTATCCGGGGTATATAACAAGGAGATTGCACTACCAGGAGGGATGCCGCGTTTTATGGGACTCTGTCCCGTTTGTCTAAAATACGGGCTCATCTTGGTATAATAAAAAAGCTACTGAATTCTCGAAAAAGCTTCGACGAGCGAAAGATATTGCCTACAAAAATAAATCACTGAAGCTTGCACACTGTTATAGTATTTATTTTGGCAATTACAGTCTATAGGCCCGTCACCCAGGATAAAAATACTTGGCCATAAACATCTTTGGGACATAATATTAGTACATGGGTCATCAAAGAGGTCCGGCCAGAATTATTTTTGCATTTTGTGGTAACTATTTTTAGTTTTAGATACTCAAATAGAAAAGGATCCTATTATACACAGGTTTTTCCCGTGTGGTGATGGTATTTTTCAGGAGGAAAATGCAACACTACACATGTCAACGGTTGCAACAGCCGCTCGCGAAGCTTCTGGAATCAAGATGTTATTTTAGGTTCCGATTTGAACCCATAGCAAATTTATGGCAGAAGTGAAAGTCGCTGTTCACCGGCGATCCACTGCACCGTATTCTCACAGAATTAGAACAATACGTGAAAGTGGCTTGGAAGGATCTTGCACTTGAATACTATCGAAAGCTTATTTATAGTATGCCCGATCGAATTGCTGCTTGCAAATGGATATTACACAAAGCATTAATATTAGTAATACTTAGAAGCTTGGAACAAGAGTCGCTAACTCGCGATTTCATTAAATCACATAATCGTTAAATTGAGCCTTGGCTATAATACAGTGGGTCATCATAAAGATCCGGCCACTTACGAATCATTAAATTTGACAACTATAAAAACAGGATGTAAACAAATAATAAATAAACATAAAGTTTAAATATTATATCATTATATTGGAATCACACTCAATTTAGTAATGTCCATTAGTATTCTCTCGATTTATATTACTTAGGTACGCAAAAGAGCAAATATAACCTGAAAAATTTACGATATTTTTAATAGCACTGGGAAGATAAAATTTGGCTGGTTAAATAGTTTATTGCGTCTAGTTTTTTGGGCTTAACTAGAAGTGAGGTTAAATATATCATAGAAAATTCACCTCCCATGAATACCAAGTTACGAAGGAATTTGGCTTGGCAAATTGCCATTTCACGTGATATCGTTCTGGCTCAAAACACCCTCGATTTCATAAGTCATTCAAAGTTACCGTATACTCCTGACAATAAGCACCTTTTTTACGATAGAGGTGCTTATTTTTTAAAATAAATTATCAATGATTGAAATTTTGTGTGATATTGTGAAACAAAATGATGCGAACTGCACATATTACTGCGTGTACTACACGCGAACCAAACCTATCTAACTTTTCACAAATGTCAAAAGTCGTCAAGCGTAACCGTAATTATTCCATTAAACAAAAAAGAAGTTATTGAATATGGGAAGAAATAAAATGGCAAATCATTTTGAACTTGATGCTAGTATGATTAAAAGATGGATAAATTCAGGCTGGATTGAAGTAAAACAAAATAGCAAGCAAGTCTATTCTGTGTTGAAGCTGAAAAAAACTGTATAATTGGATTATTGGACAAATAAAACAAGGTCTAGCAGTAACTTATGCAATTGCAAAAGATAAAATACTAGATATTTTAAAGAAAGATAATGTAGTATCAGCAATAACAATAGTGATAACAGCAGCATCAACAACATCAACAAAAGTGACAGCAATATCAACAACAACACTAACAATAGCAATGGTAGCAGAGAGTCTTAAAACATCTGATCATTGAATGTTTTTATCTGTGAAAAGATATAAACTGGCTTGATGAAGATGTACAAGAGTTTCGCAAAAACTCTTTGCAAAAACTGAAAAATTATTGGAAAGATTTCGGCAATTTATTATTCATCTTAGAATTGAAAAATCCTTCGAGCTACATAATATTCTCAATATGAAAGAGACCTCTATTTGGTTTAATATGGCCAGAAACTTTACTATCGGTTAAAAGAGTGAGAAAATCAATCATATCCATGCGACAGATAATAAAAAAACTGATTTATGTTTGTTTTAACATGCACTGTAAGTAAGAACTTTAAAGGTTTTAAAGTTTGTGGATAGATGAATCAGAGTTTATGCAGAGATCATGTTAGGAGAATTGTAGAAGAATCGTAGGAGAATTGTATGGTTAGGCGTATCAAAAAATTAATTAAACTTATCTTTAAATACCAATAAATGGAATGAAATATCCTCCGGTTTGCATATTTAAAGAAAAATGATTAGCAAGCAGAGAATGCATTCCTTCTGGTGTATTTATCTGGTTTCAGGAAAACAGCAGGATGAATTCTGAATTAATGAAGAGGTATATTAATTATCTCAGTAACGAAAGGAATAACAATGATCTGTGATTCCTTTAAAGGGCATTTGGAGGAGTCAGTTAAAAAAAAGTTTAAAGAATGTGATTATGACTTAGCAGTCATTTCAGATGACTTGACCAGTTTATGTCAACTTCTAGCTGTAGCAATTCACAAACCATTTAAAGATAATCTTAGTAAAGAGTGGTATTTATAGATGGCCAGTGGTGCTTGTCAAACTGTTGGAGGGATCATGGAAGCAAATTTCTGACGAAATAATTATAATTCTTTCAAAATTGTCATATATCGGATATATCGGATACATCGGATGATTTAAATGATGATAGCAGAGAATTCTGATAAAGAAAATGTTAGTTATGATGATGCTAGTATTGATGATATCGATGATATTGAGTAGTTAAAACTTTCTTTTATTTGTAATTACAATAATCCTTTATATAAATTTAGTAAAATCTATTACAATTTCGGGGGTGCTTAATTTTAGCATATACGTACATGTATATAAATGTGAGTATGTAATGCTTATTTTTATTGTTTGCTATGCGATTATGTCAAAGAACAGGAATTCCACTTGATGATGTACTAAAAGCATATTCTGAAAATACAATCTATTCCTTGAAATCATGCTCTTAAATTTCCGAATATATATATCAGTAGAAGCGTGATTGTAGGAAATAATATCTTAACATTAAAAATTCTCCGGTTCTAACTAAACAATTATTAATTTACCAGGGATCGAAAATCAAATCACGAATCAGTTTAATCGATTTCTCTTGTCGTTATACTCAAATCTCAAATAAATTTTCTTTTTTCGGACAACCAGTGAAACTATTTTTTGCACAAAACTTACTACATGTACATGGAAGAAGAATAATAATAATAATAAGTTAGCTGATGTAGATTATCCCTCAAATACATTCCAGACGATAAAGATTGGCTTAACTACTTGAGGAGGTTATTAAATCCTGGTATGTTCTCACGCACAGAAAGATAAAATAATGTGGTTTAACTTTTGAGCCGTTACTTCATTCTCGTCATATTTGCTGATAATATCGAATATTCAATCTTGTGTTTTCTTTCTTCCTGCTTACACCGCCTAAAAAACACATTCACGTTATCGTAAAACCACGCGTTGCCACCGGTAAGCGAGTCGGGATAAATTTAGTCAACGCGACATGGTTTTACTTTTTGATAGCCGTTGTTGCAGTACTTATTTCGTTAATTTCTTTTTGTTGATTCGTCTGTTCCTATAATGTCTTACGCACTGAGCAAAAAAAAAGAAAACTCAGATCTATTATTCAACCGAAGGACTGTTATTCCGCTACAGTGGCAGGCTCGCACTTCCCATACACGAACGAGAAATCTTTAACACAGTGAGGGATGTACCGTACCAAAGTGGCAAGGTGTCATTTTTGATTGCATTCGAGGAGTTACTCCTTAATGATAACTTGGATTTTGCGCATTTCGACAAAGTACCTTAACCACGGCGAAAAAAGTGTTAGATCAGGTGCTGCTGGTGGCCCTTAAAATTATAATGTATAATATTAAATAGAATTTCGGTTAGGGTTAGGGTTAGGGTTATCATATAGCAAACGAGAATGTGAAATATAATAAAATTTTGCAAGGAACATTTTTTATTAATGCACAAAAGATAGTTTCATAGGCAAAGCTTTAAGATACAATTGCTACCACTTTTCTAATAATTGGTTTGCGGGGATATCGGATGGTCGGGGAGATCACGGGACCTGTAAATTTTACTGCCAGAACTAGTTTACTATTGATGTTCCAAATGACGTCACCTTAGTGAATGTCAAGCACAATGCGATATGTATCAAATTTACTGTTTATGCATTTGATTAACACAATATTTCATGAAGATAAACATTTTATACTTTTTTATTTATATTTACAAAGAAAATAAAGCCATATGGTATAGGAACTCTTAAATCGACAATATGTTTCATATTAAAAATTCTATCAACTTTTTAATTAAGAAGTAAAACCAGTAATATTATCAAGAAAGTTCTTTTCTAAATTTTGGCTTTATTTCTTAATTAAGAAATTGATCGAATTTTTAACATGAAATATATTGTCAATTTAAGAGTTCCTAGATCACACAAAATTTTTATTATTTCAAAATTCTGCTTATAATAAAAATATAATTTTGTAATTTACTGTTATGGTGATATATTGCAGAATTCTAAAGAATAATATTTCAAACTCTCTTTATTAATTATTATTTTATTTTTTATATTTCTTTCTTTCTTGTTATAACTTTTCTATTTTATTATTATATTTTTGAATTATTATAATTTTAGTAAAATTGGTATAGAACTTAAATATCTCTTTTTCTTTTAATAGTTTATTTATTATTTAATTTTCTTTTTTCAATAAGTTTCAAATTTGTAAGCTAATTTAATAATTAATAAATAATTTATAATATTTTGGCGCTTACTGTAAATTTCAAAAATATTTCACAGAGTTTAAATTCTTTTTATAAATAATTTTTATTAAAGAATCTATTAATTTATACTTTATTACTTAATTAAAAAAAGTTAATATCAAGAAATAATATTTCAAATAATTCAATAATACTTTTATTATATTTGTTATCTACTCTTTGATATAATAATTGTACTCCTAGTCAATTTCTTATCTAAATTTAAAATGAAATACAATATTTGAATTATTTACTACTGGATAATTATTTAAAGTTATTTTTAAAGCATATCTTAATACTATAATTAAATCTTTTTATAGTTATATTTATTTATAATCATATTTCTTTATAGTCATTCTGTTTTACTTTTATATTAATATATATATATATAATAAAAATCTCTTTATAGTTATATTCTTTCTATAGTTATATTCTCTCTATAGTTATATTCTTTCTATAATTACATTCTCTCTATAGTTATATTCTCTCTATAGTTATATTCTCTCTATATTTATATTTTTTTATAAGTATATTTTCTCTATAATTATCAAATTTTGCTTTTCTAAAAATAATAACTATAGAGAAATTTGATTATATTAAAATTGAAAAACTATGAAAATAAGTAATCTAATTTACTAAAATATATTATTAATCACTTATTATTAATCAAAATAATTCTTAAAGACTTACTTAATCTAAAATTCAAAGAAAATTTTAATTTATCTAATAACTTTTATTTTGAAACAACTAGTAATATTAAAATAATAAAAGATTAACAAATAATTATTAAAGAAATATAAAAAGAATTTTTAAAAGAACAACAAGATAATAATTTTTAAGAGCAATTAATTATTTAAACTAATACTAAAGAAAATCTAAAGAATTAAATAATAATAAAATAATTATTATACAAAATGTTCTCAATAAGTTAAATATTCTTATTAATTTTTTACTATTAAATTAAAATAAAAAATCATATTTCAATTCACAAATTCAAAGATAAAGTTATTATAACTATCAATAAAATTATTAATACTTATAAAATTCAAACTATATATAAATATTTGAAAGATATAATATAACATAATTGAATTAAAAAGTTATTAATAATATTCTTGTATTAATTATTTAAACAAATAATAGAAATAATAAATATTAAAATTTTGCATTATTTGTAAATCAAATAATAGCAAAATGAACATGAAATACTAAAAGCTTTAATAAATATACAAATTAGTTTAATATTTTCTTAAAAAAAATAAATTCTACTAATAATTACAAAATTAATATATACAAATAAGATTTGAAACCAGAAATATACAAGTAAATTAGAATAAATACTAATCAGATTTTATTAAATATTATTAATATAACTAAAATAATTAAAAAAACTAACTCAAAAAAGTTAACTATCACTTATTATCAAATTTAAAATCTAATTTTATTTAGCTTACAATAATATTTCATTAAATTAAAAACTCTAAAAGTACTAAAAAAATCTACTTTTTAATCAAGTAGTAATAATTAGAACTATTTTTATGATAATAATTATTAGTTATCTATTTGTTATAACTATAATGAAATTGAATATCTATTAAGAAATTGCAATAAATTATATATTTTCAGCTTTTATCAACAAAATATTATTAGAAACTAGTATTATTCTAGTTTTTTAATAGTATTTTTATAGCAAAAGATCTTTAAATAGATCTCTTCTTATAGTTATAAAAAGAGTTAATAAATTAAGTTAAGTTATTATTAAGAAAATTATACATTATAATTATAATAAGTTCAAGATAGTTTTATTAACAAATTTTCTTTATTACTATAATTTTCACTATTGTTGTCTCAATTAACACTTTGCATAGATTATAATACAAGAATAATAATATTACTAGACTATTACAAGTCTATAATCAAAATTATATCTAAATTAAAGAGAAATTATAAGATAATTGATAATTAAACTGGTTATTTTCCAATTTTTATCTTAATTTTTCTTATTAATTTGTTATTAAGTAAAGTGCTATTTATATATATCAAATCACTCTATAATCACCTCTTCAAAAAAGCAAAATTTGATGACTATAGAAAAGATATGACTATAGAAAAGATGTGATTATAGAGTGATTTTTTTTACTATATTATATATAAATAGGAAAGCAAAATAAAATAACTATAAAGATATATAACTATAAACAGATGTAACTATAAAGAAATTTAATTATATATAATTAATTATTATAAAAATTTCTTACTAATTTATTATTAAGCAAAATGTTATTTATATATATAATTAATTATTATAAAAATTTTTATAATTCAAAATATTAATAGTTCAAAATATCAAAAATTTAATATTTTTATTAATATATAATATATAAATAAATAATAAATATCCAATAAAAATATATATAAATATAATCTAATATAATATAGATAAATTATAATTAATAAAAATAAACTAATTATTTGTTTAATAAAAATATAATGAATAATATATACTATAATACTAGTCAAATTGGAACAATTAAAATATTTAATTAGATAATATTAATAATAATTCAGCAAGAAATAACTCTTTTTCTTTCAAATTAGTACTAATAAATATTAATAATAATAATTTAATCAATTTTCTATCTCAAATATAATTATTAATTATTATATTATAAGTATTAACTTCTGTTTAACAAATTAATAAAATTAACTTAATTTTACTTATTACTCATAATTATCTAATTAATAATAAAAAAAGAATTAAATTGGATAAATTATAAACTATTATTAATAAAAATTTAATTATAACTGAACTTAATAACTTAACTATTTTAAATATATTACTTTTAGAAATTCAAGCTAAATAATTATTAGTTTTAACTATAAGAATTATTATATTAAGAAAAGATACTAAAAAAAAGAAAGATAAAGTTACTTAATCTGTTCTGACAACTTAATTTATTCTATATAATATTGTTATCATTTTGATTAATTTTTGAAATATTCAAAGATATTTATAAAATTTAAGAAATATTCAAAGAGAAACTTTCAATATCTTAATGATAATTTAAAGTATTAATAATACTTTATAACTATTAGACTAAATATGAATAAGTACTAAAAGTATTAGTGATAAAATTACTTAAAGATTGATAATAATTGTGTACTTTTAATGCAATAATTTGGACTGCTAAAAAGAATTCTCAAAATCTCAGAATCAAAGTTATAGAGATTATAATATTTGTATTATTAGCAATATTAGATTAAAGATAAATAATGTATTATTAGCAATACAAAATCAAAGATAAATTTATAAGCAATGTATTATTAGTAATATAATCTCAAAGACAAATTTATGAATTATAATAATAACTCCTTTATTTAATATAATATTCAATAGGTTTTGTCACAAATATATTCAGATAATCTAATATTAAGATGATAGCTTTTATAGCACTCCTGACAAATATGCTTAAGCTATAATAATATTAATTCAAGATTTATATAACACTTATAACAACAACGCTGAAGTAATTATACAAGAAACAAGAATATTTATTAAAGAAATGTAGAGAGGAGTTTGTTCTTAATTACCTATTCTACATAAAGTTAAAACTTTACTTCTTTGAATGATCAAAACTATTTGATAACTAATTAGATGTAATAATTAAGAATTACTATCTAAAAGGACTGTTCATAAATAATTCTAATAACTATAATACATGTTGCTTTTATACAAATCCAAAATATAATTTATTAGTTATACAAATTCATATTCACTATATCACTCAAATTCTATTGGTTCAATATTTGCTTATTCAATCACTCATTTGCTTGTTCATTTACTTATTTATTCATTTGCCTACTTATTCATTTGCTTATCCTACATAATTAAATTCTTTTAATAAGATATAAGATATTTATAATTCAATAATATTAAGTATAAATGATTTAGTATAATATTCGATCAAAATTCATTATATAACAATATATTAAATAATTTAATAATTAATAAAACCAATATAATTTTGAACAATTAATTTAAATTTTATTAAAACAAAATTTCAAAATGTTAAAAATTATAAGAAAATCTATATAATCTAAAAAATGTTATCAAAAATATTATTAAAATAATTGGACAAAAAATTAGTATTACTTTAATATAATATAAAGCTAAAATTAAAACTAAATAAACTTTTTTTAGTACAAAAATAAATAGTTTTTTTAGTATACTTTAACTTTAATAGTTATTTTATAACAATTTATAATAATTATTTGTTATTTTATATTGATTTTATATTAATTTATTATATTTTATCTTTGTTATAACTTGATTTTATAATTTTATTTTATTATAATAATATTATAAGTACTAGAAAATAATAATATAAATATAAGAATATAAATATAAAAATATTAATTTTATTATTTTATCTTTAAATATATATTTATCTGACTCTCTTTATAATTTTTCTCTATATAGTTAGTATTTATTACTAAATTAATTAATATAGATATAAAACTTAGATATTTTTCTTTTCTTTTAATATTTAATTGATTTGTCTAATTTTCTTTTTTAACTTAGATTCAAGTTTGTTAACTAATTTTATAATTAGTAAACAAACTTGTAATACTAATAAATTATATTAAATTTATATTCTTTTTTTAAATTATTTTACTATAAAATTATCAAATTAAAATATTTATTATATTATTTAAAAAAATTGATAAATAAAAAAAAATATTAGTTTTTTAAATTAAATAATAATAATAAAAAATAATAAAATTCTAAAATTAAGAATATTATATAAAATCTTATTTTTATTTATATATTTATATTAATATAATATTTATATTAAGATTAATTAAATAGTAATTAATAATATATAGATTCTGTTATATATATTTAGAATTCAGTTTTTTAGAAACAATTTACAAAAATTTATTTAAAACTTATAAAATTTAAAAAACAAGTTTGTTTAATAATATAACTTAAATTAATAAAATTTTGTATTAATTTTTATTAAAAATTGCAAATTGAAATATCAAAAAATTAAGAAGAATAAAAAGTTTTTAAAAAATAATTTACCAATTAACTTTTAAAATAATATATTTTTATATTTCAAAAAAATATATTTAAATTTTTAATTAAATTTATTTTATATTTATGAAATAATAAATATAATTTTGTTAAATCTTTAAATAAAAATAATAAAAATTAAAAAATTTAATTTTTATTATTTTTTATTTAAAAATTTAATAAAATTTATCTTTTTTTAATTAATTATTTTATAATTATATAGATTATTTTTTGAGACATAAAAATATATTTTCTTAAAAATAAATACAAATTAATAAAGAAAAATATTTTTTAGAATTTTTTTATTCTTTTTAATTTTTGAACATATTAATTTACAATTTTAATAAAAATTTATGTAATATTTTATTAATTTAAATTACTTGTACTATTAAATAATCTTGATTTTCAGATTTTATATATTATATATAGAATTTTATAAGTTTTAAATAAATTTTCGTGAAATTATATCTAAAAAACTGAATTCTGAATATATATTACAGTATCTATAATATTATAATTATATATAGTTAGATAATTTTATAAAAAATATATTTTAAAATTAAAATATTTGATTTATTATTTTGTTAGTCTTTTTATTTTTGGAAATTTTCTATTTTTTGACTATTTTTAGAGTTATAACTTTCATAAATTAAAAAATTATTAGTATTTTATAACAATATATTAAATTTGAAATAATATAAATAATTATGTTAGTTTGGAATTCAAATAATGTAAATTTCAAAATAAAATAATTATCATATTATTTTAATATTTTTTCTTAATAGTAATAGGAACCAAAAATATAATTTTAATTTTTTTTTGAATTCATAATGCTAACTCCATCTTTTAGTAAATGAGTATAGTAATATATTATACAGTCAAACCTCAATATAACGAAGCTTTTGAGTTGGAAATTTTTTTCGTTATATAGAGTTTCCTTATGAAACTTAAAACAAAAGATCTTTTTTTTTGTTATATCAAGGATTTCGTTATATCGAGATTTGACTGTATATATTAAAATATTAATTTTATAATTTTATTTGCAAAAATATATTTATATAAGAATTATATATGTGATATATTGTTATATTTTCCATTTATTAAGAGAATAAAGTTAGGATTATAGATCCAAAAAGTTGAAAATTGTATTTTTGATTCCTATTACTATTAAATCTGTACTTAAAGTTTTTTAGAGCTAAAATAATATAATTAATAACAATAATTCTTTTATTTTTTTTCTTACAATTAAAGAATTTCAAAATATTAAAATATAAAATAAAAAATATTCAAAATAACAAAAATCCAAAATATCTAATTAAAATTAATAAATTTGATATAAAGTATATAAATTCAATAATAATATTTTTTTAGCACAATATAATTTAAAGCTTATAATATAATAATAATATTTTGTTTAATATAATATAATTCAAGTTATTTATATACAAGTTTAAATATATACAATTGAAAGTGAAAAAGATAAATAATATTTAAAAAAAAATTTTGTTAAAAAAGAATTTTATTTTTCATTTATAATATATCAAGTTAAAACTCAAATAACATTTTTATTTATATATTTTTTGAAAATATAATTTTAAGTATAATAATTATTTAATTAATAAAATTATTCAAAATAAATAAAATAAAATGTAAATAAAAAGTGAAATAAAAAATAAAATAAAAAATAAATTAATAAGTAAAAAGTGAAATAAAAAGTAAAATAATAAATAAAAAGTAAAATAAAAGTGAAATAATAAATAAAAATAAAATAAAAAGTAAAATATAAGTGAATTAATAAGTAAAGTAAAATAATTTGAGAAATTTTTGTTATTATATAAATATTTTTGAATATTTTATATTTTTTAACTATTTTTAAAATTAATAATTTTTATATTATTACTATAATATTAGTATTTAGTGCTTAAGAAAAAAGTGAGTATTTTAATAATATTAAAATTGCAATTAAGAAAACTTTTACAGATAATACAAATATTAATATATTTATTATACTAAAATTAACTTAACTTTATATAATTTTAACTAAAATTTTAATTATATAACAAGTAATAAAATAAAATAATAATTATTTTGTAAACTATATTTAAAATACTAATTTTAAAAGAATTAAGTTAATTTAATAAAGTAATAAAAAATGTAATATCTTATTAACTAATAATCAAAATTATATAAAATATTACTATTTAATTTACTATATTAAAACAAATTAAATAATATTTTTATATAATTCTGATTAGTAAGTATTGAAATATTATTTTGAAAATTATTGTATATTAAATCTTTATATAGTCTAGTACAAAAAAATTCATATTATAAATAAATTATTTTTTTAAAATAAAATTTTAATTTTATCTTATTTTTTTAAGTTATTAAATATTAAATTTATTTTTTATTAGTAATAATTTTATCTAATAAATTTTACTATATAAAATTAATATTAAATATATTTAGTAAATAATTTAATTGTTAAACTTTAAGATTTAATTTTGAAATAACTACTAATTCAATTTTTATTAAAATTAAAATATGTTTTTATCAAATCTATAGCAATATATTTGTGTAATTTAAAATTCTAATATAGTAAATTAATAAAAATAATTCTTAAAAATATATTTTTAAAAATGAAATAATTTTTTATTTAGTTTTTTAGAAAAATATTGCATTATTTATTCTTGAAAAAGAATAATATAAATAATTAATTTAGATTATTTTTATTTAATATAACAAAATTATAGTAATTAGTTAAATTTTAAATAATTTTTATTAGAAGTAATTATTAAATTTTATTGTAAAATACAAATTTTTTTGTACTGGATTATATTATATATTTAATCTTTGTTATTTATATTAAATTTTAATATATATTAATTTTCAAGAATAATATCTTAATATACTAAAATTAAAATAATATAAAAATAAGATTATTTAATTTATTTAGAAATAATAAATTGAATAGTAATATTTTTTATATAATTTTGATTTTGATTGCAAAGTATAAAATAATACTTTTTAAATTAGTTAATATATAATATATTATTACAATAATAATATAAAAATCATTAATTCCAAAAATAATTAAAATACATTAAATATTCAAAAAATATTTATATAATAACAAAAATCTTTCAAAATATTTTATTATTTTCTGATTATTTTTCATTATTTTTCAATTATTTTTTGATTATATTTCATTATTTTTCATTATTTTAATTATTTTCATTATTTTTTATTATTTCTAATTATTTTTTATGATTTTTATTTTACTTTTTAATATTTTTGATTACTTTTTAATATTTTTGATTATTTTTTATTATTTACTTTATTTTATTATTAATTTTATCAAATTATTTTATTTTTAGTTAGTTATTATATTATTATAAGTTTATTTATTAATAACTAAATTAGCTTACAAACTTGAATCTGAATTGAGAGTAAGTAATAGACTAATAAAAATACTAAAAGAAAAAAGAGATATCTAAAATCTATATCAATTTCTACAAAAATTATATTTACTAAAAGAATAATTATATAGAAGAGTTATAGAAAAGAAGAGAGAGAATATAAAAGAATAATAAAAAGAATTTAAAAAGAATAGTTCTTTATACTAGGATTCTGAAAAAAAGTCTGGTTTAGTTTGAGTTTGATTCAGTTTGAGTTTAAATTAGACTCAAATTTCAGTTCAAAAATTTGAATCTAATTAAAAGTCTGGTTCGAGTTTGATTCAAATTTTGAATCAGATTCAAATCTGATCAAAAATTCAGTTTGAGTTCAAGTAATTGTTAGTTAATATTCTAAATAAAGTTATAGATTGTAACATGAATTACAAATTGATATAAGATAGTTAATATTTAAAATGAATATTTAAGAAGTTATATGAATTTAAAAAATAATTTTAATTATTATGATTTTAATCTACTTTAGTTTTAGTA